>JAQZBX010048618.1:0-20151 GCA_029593785.1 Cabassous unicinctus
AAAAAAAAAGATAAAAGGCGTCCCAGACCTGCGCGGCACAGAGAGGCGGACGCCCCGGCTTGGCAAAGCGAAGCACCAATCGGGAGTTGCCTTTTACAGAGGTAGGGGACGCTGGTGCAAATGGGATGCTTCCCAGCTGCTGGCAATGGTCTGTCTTGCCCTGGGTAGTAACTGCCTAGGTGTTCATTTGTAATGAATCACCGAGTTCTTTAGAGAATCTGGATTCACACAGATTTGATTTTGAATTCTACCTATCTGGAACTTGGGTCAGTAACTTCCCCTCTGTGAGCTTTCATAATCTGGATGGAAGGGGGTGGGGTGGGAGGGCTGTCTTAGAGGGATGTGAGGATTATTTTAAGTCTCCCTAGTTCAAATAATTTTTAAAAATGTATTTCCTCTCCTTCCCATACCCTCCCCCCACCCCCCAATCGAGCCTTCCTGCCTGGCACTCCGTGTGTGGGGACAGGGATTGATGGATTCGTGAGAGAAAAGTTCTGTGCCAGGGTCTTTGGCAGCAGGACCACTGGCTTCCTTAACAGTTTTCCACAGGGAAGTGTGGAAAGCATGATCCCTGTGGTTGGTTCCTAGAGCCCAGAGGCTCATCCCTAACTTATAGATCAGATATCAGGTTTTATTACACACAGAAGCACTGGATAACATATTTCTGAATTTTTACTAGATGGATATACAGATCAGGTAGTAATGTTAGGTATTATTAAGCATTTTGAAGAAAAATAAAGTAGAGAAGGTGATAGAAACATTGAATATGCCATTTGATTGGAGGAGCAGATGTCAGGGGAGGCCTTTCTGGGCAGGGAATATTTGATCGGGCACCCCAGGAGGGAGTGAGTCCCGCAGATACTTGGCAAGGCATCCTGGGAAGGACTTACATGGTCTGGCTTGGGGAGAGCAAGGCATTCTGGGAAGGACTTACGTGGTCTGCCTTGGGGACAGCAAAGAGCCCAGTAGGTGAACAGAAGGATCAAAGGTGTGAGCGGGAGCGGAGAAGCCTGGGAAGCAGACAGCCGAGTGCTCTGACTTCTCTACTGAAATGCAGGCTCTGGCGTCGGACAGTCACCGGCCTCACCTGGCTTTACTTTCTATGTTAGCACTCTGTTTACATCTCCAATGGCAAGGAAACTCAATTCTGGGCATGGGGGGAAGCTAAGATATTGGATGCTGACCATATGAAGTCAGGAGGCTGGATTTCAAGCCTTACCTTTTTCACTTCCTGGCTTTGAGATGGCCTAAAATTTCATATAATTTTTTCCTGAGCCTGTTTCTGCTACTAGGAAGTACGATTACTATTTACAGTTCATTGTCTCTTACAGGCTTCAATGAAAAAATATTTTTGAAAAATGCTTGCAAACGCTAAGCACTGTGTACATATTCAGTGCAAAGGAGACTAAAGTTCCCTGTGTTTCTCAGAGCAGCTCCAGCTTGCAGAAAATGAGACCGTCATAACTATGACCAAATCAACGCTGCCCGCCATGCTGGGTCACCGTTTCTGTAGTTTAGTCCTCTGCCAGCAATTGTGTGAACTGCAGTTTCCTTCCTCTTCCTCTCAGCTGAACATGGGCACAGTGGTTCTGGCTGTTTTGCAGAGCCAAGGATCTCCAGCATGCTTTATTTTCTTTTATCAAAATATGTGTTAAAGAAATTTTGCGGAAGCCACTGAATGGTGCCTTTTGTTTCCCTGTCCTGCAGCCTTGGCTCATGTTGCTTATGGTGGCCATTGAGGAAGAAATTTGAGTAGCTTAAGTCAGAGGGATTTGGCACTGTCCCTTCTCTGTCAAACAGACACACATCAGATACTCTACCCTTACCATCAATTGTTTGATTCATTGATTGGCCCTTCCTTGATCCATTCATCGATTCAACAATTATTATTTGTCAATGACATGCCAGGCGCTATTCTCGGCTCTGGGGGCCCAGAAGTGAACAAGACTGACAGCTTCCTGCCTTCATCAAGCTTTTATTTTTTTGTTTTTTTTGGGGGTGGGGAGAACTATAGTGTGTTATAAGTAATATTATTTGAAGAAGTTGTAATCTTTACAAATTCCAGTTTATAGGGTACTATCTTGAGCATTAGTAGGATAAGTCATTTTGCTGTTATTTTTTCAAAGATATAGTTTACATCAAGGAAAATAACTCTTTAGTTTTACCAATGGGTTAGGTGATGATGTGTTCCAGTTTGATTTTACTATCTCTATGCCTTTCCCAGGATGTCATATAGTTGGAATCATTCAATACATAGCTTTTTCAGACTGGTTTCTTTCACTTAGTAATATATATTAAGGCTCATCCATGTATTTTTGTTGCTTAATAGCGCATTCCTTTTTTATCGCTGAATAATACTCCAGTACTTCATTGTATGGGTGTCCCACAGTTTGTTTTTCCAATCACCTACTGATGAAAGTCTTGGTTAGTTCCAATTTGGGGCTACTATGTATAAAACTGCTATAAACATTCATGTGCAGGTTTCCATGTGGACATACGTTTTCAACATCTTTAGGTAAATACCTAGGAGCACAATTCCTGGATCATATGTTAAATCTTGTTTAACTTTGCAAGAAATTGCCAGGCTATTTCCCAAAATGTCTGTAGATTTTGCATTCTCTCCAGCAATGAATGAGAGTTCCTATTGCTTCACAGCCTTGACAGCATTTGGTCTTGTCAAATTTTTTGTATTATAGCTATCCTAATAAGGGTGTAGTGGTATTTTACTGTTGTTTTAATTTGTAATCTCCTAAAATATATGATGTTGAGCACCGTTTCACATGCTTATTTTCCATCTGTATACTTTATTTGTTGCAGTGTCTGTTCACATTTCACCCATTATCTAATTGGGTTATTTGTTTTCTTATTTTTGAGTTTTAAGAGTTCTTTGCATATTTGATACACATCCTTTATCAATATGTGTTTTGAAAATATTCTTGCCTTCTGTAGCTTGCCTTTTTATTCTCTTAGCTTTTTTATTTTATTGCACAATTTTGCATAATGCTATATTTTTAGGAACATACATATTGTCTTATACCAGGACTGTAGTATTTTATTAATTCAATCATGTTTTCTTTCATTCAACAGCAAATATTTATTAAAACCTCCTTAATCCAAAACCATGATTTGAATGTGATGCTTTGTGTCTCACTAGTGGAGTTTGGTGATTAACTACCCTGCTGTGCAGGATAACCATTAAACAACCATCAGCTCTCCGTCCAGGAATAGAGTCAGTAAGGGGGAGAATGGGCAATAGCAAAATAGTATGTTTCAAATTCCTACTAGGCTTTAGGTGTTTACTTAAGCAACGTAACAACTAGTTAAACTCTTTAAAATGGGTTTATAAATCCATTGTTACAAGTGAGGGAACAAAGTCTTAATTAAATGTTTTATAGTATATCAAGTTTGTCCACATTCATACTTTTAGGTGAGTCCAGAATTTCAAATTGTTTTGTCCAATTCCAATGACCATAATCTGTCACTCTATCTCCATATTCGCCTCTACTATGCATATTTTTCAATTAGCACCTAACTGTATCTAAGGAAAAAACAAAAAAATTTATGGATGAGGAGTGAAATTTGCATTTTTAATCTTTGTAGCTGGTTGCAACAAGAGTGAATTTCTGTAGCAGTTTGAAAAAAAATCCAGTAACTGCCAAGTTTGTCATATTGATATTCATAGGGACCATCTCAGAGTTGGCCAGCAGGGAGGAAGAAAGGGAGGGAGCAGGGGACAATGACAAGAGAAAGAAAAACAAAGTCACATGAAAAGGAAGGAGGTGATTTGGTAACTGAATATCATTTCGCTGTGGTTTATGTTTCCTACATAACTTCAACCCCACCTGGGTCATCTGGATGTGAAAAGCAATGCTCTTTCCTTGTCAGAATAAATCACCTTGATTTTTCAAGTTGATGAATCCCAGGAGTCATTTCTTGGACTAGAAAGGATTTTATGGTCTCCGGCTAATCCCTCAAATCTAGAAGAACATGCAGATGACGAAGGTTAATTACAATACCCAACTAATTGTGTTTCCTTGTGCTGTATGACATGGAAACAATGGACTGATTGTGCCTATAATTATGGTTTGGAAACCTTCTACTGAATAGCCAATGAAAGTGCCACAGTGAAGAAATCCTCAGATGAAGAGAAAGCACTATCTATCTTTGCATTGCTCCAAGAAAAAAATATCTCTAGCTACCACTAGTGTATTTCTAGATTCTAGAACACACATGTGACTGTGTGACCTGTAGAACAGTCCTTGTTGAACTTGCAATAGTTAGAAGTGGGAGGTATTCTGATTCTTACCTAACAATTATAATGACATGATCATAATAATTAAGAGTGAAATCAGGTCCCTTTGTTCTCTAGGGAAATGTGCCTTGATCCACAAATTATTTATCCTCTATTTATAATTATGACATCATCCTGTAGGACCAAAGTAAAGCTATGGGTTTATACAGCTACATCTTACAAAAGAGTACAAATAAACATTTAAATAAAAAAATATATATATATATACAAAAATAAAAAGGATGCCTATTTTTTGTTGTTCTTTTGCTTCTTTTTTTCCCTTTATTTAACCCAATCTCATTCAGGATCACTAAGCCTTAATAATTTCTTCCCATTAATGTTGAAGAAAACACCATTTGAACTAAAGCCAATTTCATCCTCCTGGAGATTGTTATTTTTCAAAAATGAGAAATGAAAGCACCACTTAAAGCAGCCAATTATTTTTGGAGGCTCATTGTGTGATTGGAAGCCATTTTAACTTCATCCTGGCACTTATGTAAAGTAGCTTTGAGGCTTAAAAGAACCAACTTACAGATGTCCTCTAGTGAAGTGGTTAAATGGTGTGATTTCAAAAATAAAAGACTTTGAATATGTGATTAGCTGGCTGTTACCCATTCAATCATTTACTCTATCTGGCTGTGACTTCACCTAACTTCCTCTTGAATATATGTGTTCCATGTCCATAAATAGCAATGCATAGCATTTTCAACCTTCCTCAAGTAATGAATCTGTGATCATTTTTGTTCTTATCAAGTGGTTGTTTGATGTGAATACACTGAATGTATTCTGAATGGCTCTGCTAAGATAAAAAAGTTAGCAGTTCCAGGTGCTATTAGCGGTAATGATCAGATTACCTTTCCATACTGCATTTATTTATTAACTCTCACTCTACTATTTGCCAAACCACATTGGAGCAGCACACACTAACAGATTAGCCGCACGCTGCATTTGCACAGTGAAAGTGGGAAGCACAACCCTGGCACGATCACATTTGACTATGGGTCTGATCCTGTGTGACTGTTCCAGTAGGTAATTGTTCCTTGTTTGTGGATTCTCAAGGAAGATTCAAATGATTAAATGGTCAGGATCAGATTTTGTACCATCTTCTGGCAGACTGAGAGTTCAATCCATATCTGCCTGTGTCTGGATAATAAAAACAACCAAGAGGCTGAGGTCAGAAGTCCTGAAGTCCAGAGTTTTTAAGTCTGGCTATAGTGCTTCCTAACTCTGAGCCTTAGGCAAGTCCCTGACATGCTGGATCTCACTTTTCTGTCCCTCAAGTGGTGATATTAGTCTTAGCTACTGGGTATGGTGTGAGCACTAAATAAATTTATGCAAGAGAAAACTTTAGTACAGCATTTGTCATATATAAGCATTCATAAATATTGGGAGTTTTAAAAATTTTACATTTCATGCAGCATTTTAGAGCTTTCAAAGTAATTTAAATTGATCCACAGGGAAAACTTTAAATCATTAATATTCTTATCCCCAATTTTACACATCACTGCAAAGGGTAGGAAGCAAGGCAAGGAGGGAAGGACGCTAACTTTCAATCAGAACATAAAGAATTGTCATCAGTTCTAGTTTCTTTTCATGCTTTAATTCCCTAATTGGCCCAGCATCTGTATTTGTTACAAAATACAACTCATAGTTGGGAACTAGAACCCCTTTGCTAAAATCATGAGCTATATTTGAAGTACAATCTGAATCTTCACCCATTTTTGAATGAGTTCAAAATCCATAAAGATATGTAGAATGTTTAGTAAGGTCAAATGTAAGTATGTGGTAATGGTTGGACTTGATGGAAACCCATGATAACAAATGTAACAAATGTTGTTGGTTTATGGAGGTGAATGTGGCTGAAACGAATAGTCTAGGGAAATTAATGTTAGTTGGAGGACAGCTGGAGAATAATATTGGGAATGCATAACATTGATTTTGGCAGTAGATGAGGATTGTGGTTAATAGTATAAACACAGGAATGTTCTTCTACTACATGGTGTTAAGAGTGTGGTGATACATGGGGAAAATATAGGTAATGTGATTTATAGACTGTAGTTAACAAAAATATTGTAACGGTTCTGTAGCCAAAGCAAAGTTGGTACTATATTAATGCTAAAGATTGAAAAAAGAATATGGAGTTTGGTTCTGTGCTGTATGAATAAGATCAGCATTTTTATCCTCTTCATTTTTTTCCTTAATAAGGAAACCTTGAAGATGTCATTTAACTATCTGTATTCATCTGTGTATCTTTCTGAACACTAGAGGAACAAATGAGTTAGTAGTTGGAATTAGATGAGCTAAAAGTGCCTGGAAAGAACTTTTTAGGAGTAATGTTTCCACTGCTTGTTGAGGTGCAGTTCACTTTTTTTTAATTTTTTTTAATTTGAAGTAAGTTATTTTTTAAAAATCCGTGTTCTTTCTTCTCTATCAGATGTTGGCAAACTATGGCCCACAAGCCAAATCTGTCCTCTGAGTTGAGAGTGGTTTTTTACATTTTAAAATTATGGAAAAACATTAAGAGAAAACTATTTTGTGATGTGCGAAAATTATATGATATTCAAATTTCAGTATCCATAAGTATTGGCATCAGCCACGCTCATTCATTTATGTATCGGCTGTGACTGCTTTCTCCTTACAACAGCAGAGTTGAGTAGGTGCAACAGACACCACATGCAAATCGAAAGTATTTACTATTTGGGTCTTTACAAAAAAAATTGTTGTCCCTTGTTCTGTATTGTATTTTTTCCAAAATTTTCTCACGTGTTCCTTATCTTTGAATTTTGCCATGTTGCCATATTAATACTATTTATTTATTATGTTCATATCAAAGCAAGTTATTTGCTCAAATATATTTACTTTACTAAAAAAGTACTTGGTTATCTCTTCCTTAAATGTAAAACAGTTATTATTATATAAGCACAAATTAAATACATATTTTAAAAATTATTTATGAATATGCCAGTAGAGTCATCTTTCATATTTCCTGCTTAGCAATATTTAAATTGGAAACCAATTTATTACCCTATTCAATAATCAAGGTAGGTTATTTATCTTGTCCAAAGATGATGCTGTAATTCATATTCCTTGTATCACATCCTGGAGAGATTCTATTCCCTAATATCTGTAGAGTGAATCCATCAGGGAGCAATATTGGCCAAAGGATTAGGATTTGCAAATGCATGTGGGAAGGAGGGAATAGAGGATGGGGTTCCTGGTAGAGGTGATCTGAGCTGAACTAAGCTGTGATGGTAACATGGGAGACCTCAGGTGACAGTGGTCTTAGGGAAGGCTGAGCAAGGTTTGGGGGAGATGTTTTGCCTAAAAGACAACAGGTAAGACTGCTTACAGCATTAGGGATGGTGTAACTTTGTGTCTGGGTATCCAGATGTCTTTATACATCACATAAGTGGGGCACAGAAATCCTGCAAAACATAGTCCCCATCACTGAGCCTGGTTCACCTATTTGTTCATTACACAACTATATACCAGGCACTGTACCAAGTTGTGTACGTTTCAAGAAAAGCAAACTGTCTGCCTTTATTGAACGTACATTATAAATAGGATGGGTGATAGGAGATAAATAGACAGAAAAATAGACCAGGATTTCAAATATTAGGTACTATAAACATTTTTCAGAACTGATTTGTGGCCTCTATTTCTGAGAAGATGCAGTAAATGTATATTACTCTAGTTCTTCCAGTAAGTACAACTAAAAATCCCTGGCATTATATATGAAATAAATATAAGAAGACTCTCAAAGGTGGAGAGAGAAAAGCAGCCTGGCTAGGAAACTAAGGTATGACACTGTGGTGAGTTCCCTGCGTTTTATTTGTGCCTCATGTATCCCAGACTGGGCACTCAAGAATCCGACAGCGAAGCACTGGTGAGCTCAGAGAAAGCCTGCTCTCTCCTAATCAAAGGACTGGTAAAAGGGAAGCCTGGGAAGACAGAAAAGTTTGAGACAATAATCATTCCATTCTAGTCAAACATTACAGAAAAAATCAGTGGCCCCAGCCACACCCCATCAGCAAAGGTCAAGTGGGGAGCCCAAACTTCCCCTTCTCCAGCTCTGATGACACCAGCTCTGATTGGAGACTCCCACCTGGCAGGAGTGAGACACCCCTCCCCTTCCTTCTGGGGTGGTGTCCAGTGAGGCTTAGTGGAGGAGCAAGGCTTTTACCACTTCTCAGTGGTAACAAGACAACCCCCTTATGCTGTCAAAGGAAGCCATGTGGAGAGCATAACAAAGCATCCAACACTTTGCAGTCAAGGAGGTCTCACTTGAGGCCTAAGGGGAGACAGATAAAGAGGCCCCCAGGTCAACAAAGGCCACGTGGGAAGCTGGGTGGGTATCTACCCCACCTGGCACTGCAGAAGGTAGTGGCTTTTCACACCTTCCAGAGTTGTATTGGAGGAAAACAGCTAAACAGGTTTAAATAAGATCCCAGCATCATAAGATAACACCCCAAATGTCCAGATTTCAACAGAAAAATCAATCATTATCCTAAGAAACAGGGAAATTTCAAATTGAATGAAAAGACAAGATCAACAGATGCCAGCCCTAAGGTGATAGAGATTAGAAGAGCTGACGAGACTGGAAGCAGCCATCATTAAAATATTTCAGTAAGCAATGACAACCATGCTTGAAACAAATGAGTGGAATGAGGTAAAAGGACCTAAAGGGAGGTCAATTTTCTATACTTCCCTAGAACTGGTAAAATGATGACACCTGTGACTCCTGATAATTTATGTGTAGATAATGGAATACCTAGAGCCAACACTAAAAATGCCTACACAAAAAGATATATTCAAAAGCATTAAGATAAATCCAAAAGGAAGTCTTAAAAATATTTAAATAATCCATTGGAAGGCAGAAAAAAGAAAAAGAAATAGAGAGAAGACACAGAAAACAAAAATAAAGTGGCAAACAAAGCCCTAACATAATAATAGTTGTATTAAATGCAAGTGGCCTAAAGACATCAACAGTGATTTGCAGGGCCTGGGGAGAGGACGTTGTCTAGGAGGCCATTACTCTAGTGCCGAAAGGAGACAGCATCTCAAAGACCAGGGGTCTGCGACCTGTCAGAGAATACAGCCTGTGCAAAAGCAAGAAGACTAGAATGGGCTCCCCAAGGAGGCTGGAGAATGATTTCAGGGTTGGGGGGAGAGGCAAGTAAGCAGGATTGGGGGCAGACAGTCAGAGGTGAGGGGCAGTGCAGGAGATGCTGGTATTGAAGAGACCCCTGTTGGCTTGCTCACTTCTCTGTAAGTTAATAACTTGTCGGGTCGTGAAAGGCACAGCCTCAGGATGTGGAAAAAAGCACCCAGCACCTGTCATCTGAGATGGACAAGGTCAAGGATGTTGGGCTTTGGTGGAACCCCAGATCCACCTGACACCAGCAAGTTCCTCATGGGGAAGTAGACCAAGATGGTCCATCTCTTCAGTGAGAATATCACAGTGTTTCTCCTTCACATTTTTGACTCTCCCAAAATATTTCATTTGAACAAAGTGTTCTAGATATTGAGAGGAAAATTGAAAACCACTGAAACATGATCTTTATGCATCATTCTTGCCTTACTCTTTTATGATTCTGTATTTCTGCATGACCAAGGGTGAGTCAATGGCCTGATGTGATATTTGGCAAAATCATTAATCAAATCACTCTGACTCAACTCTGGACCTGTTGAATGATGATATATTAATAATTATTTAACAGTACAGTACTAGTTCTCAAAGGCACTGAGCAATAGCTATTTATCAATCTATGTATTACAACTCCAAAGGGCTGTCTTGGGAAGAGACAGGTAAAGCTGAAATTCTGACACTCATTATTTTTGTTGTTGTTGCTACATAATCTTCAGCTCATCTTCATTTTACTAATCTCATTCTTCAGAGGTGTGATTTTCACTTTACACACAAAAGGCTTATCTAAAAGTATATGAAAGATATTTTGCTTTTTACTTTTTATTTTTCAGTCTAATCCCTCTAAAAAGAAATGTAGTAAGATAGAACAATTAATGTGGCTTTCATTTCACTATTTTCCCAACCTGTCCTCTAGATTAATTATAGTCAAATTTTGTTTGATACATCAGGTTTGTTGTTTAACATCGTTCATCCTCTCGACCTTGGCGTTATTGACATTTGGGACGAGCAATTCTTTGTTGCACAAGACTGTCTGATGCATTGAAGCAATCCTGGCCCCTGCCCACTAGCTGCTGGTAACACACCTCACCCCAGTTGTGACAGCCAAAGCTGTCTCCAGGTAACGCTTACTGTCCTCTGGGGGACAAAGTCAGCCCCAGTAGAGAACCACTGTTTTAAATCATCAGATTAAGTCAAAATGCCCAAGGCTCTTCATTCTCTCCCTCTAACCTCCCGTTCCAGCCCATGAGCCTCTCACTGCTATAAAGCAGATGTTCTTTGAAGGCAGCATCTGGTGTCACAGATTTCGGGATCCCTAGTACCTAGCATATGTCTGGCACAAGTTAGAAGCATAATACAATGTTAGAAAAGAGAATCATTTAAGGAACTGCTGAAAAAGGCTATGACAGAAATGTCTTTCTCATTTTATAGAACTTCTGAAATGTAGACATTATATATGTGGCCTATGCAAGCAGATGGATTCCAACTCAGGTCTTCTCACCCAGAGGCTTGCTTTTTCTAGCATGCCTCCCCATCACCCTAAGTGAAGGATCCTGGCATGGTTTCCATCTTTAGGGGAAAGACTCAAAGTTAGGTACCACTCCATGCCAGTTGGAACCCTGGTCTACATTTCTTGTTTGAAGTGGGTAATTCCTGCATTCTTTTCCTTGGCATTCTGAAATAATCTCTCTGAATAACCTGGGGGAAATTATATCCAAATGGGACTTTCTGCCATTCACTTATCCCTGAGAAGAGTGATTGGTGTGGCTGGGGTTGGTGACAGGAGCCTCATAGGGTCAATATTATATTAAAATCATTGGCGAATAGAAATCCAAGGGACACTGGAGACTGTCCATTCCCATTCCCTCATTTTACTGATGGGAAAACTGAGATTCAAAAAGAAAAATATTCCCCCATATTTACACAGAAAGTCCCAGATGAAGCCAGGACTCTAAGCCACAGCTCTTGACAGCCTGGGCAGATCTTCCCTGCCTGTCACTCTGCCCGGAGAAGAGATCCTTGGGCATCTGGAGGAGGTAGAAATGTTAGTCCATCCATGGAACTTATTGTCACAGCATTTGCCTCTTTAGATGTGCAGCAGACATTTGAGATACATATATACATGTGCATGTGTGTTTATACACACATACGCACATTTATACATTTACACACATATATAGAGACATAAACGTAATCACAGAGCACAGGTTTAAATGAAGATATCAATTTCATATCTTCATTTGTTACAAGATTCTCTCCAGCTCTCACCACCCACCTCTCTGAAGAACCGTGGGAAAGATTCATAACACTTCTCCTGACATTAGTCCCACACTCAATTTTGTTTGCTTTCCAAACTATCAGTATGCCCTAGACTTATTTCCCTGACATATGTGATTACATCAGAAAGAGCATTTTTCCCTTCACACATGCAGGCACAAAGGACAGTCTCAGAAACCACCCACTCTCTGCGAGGCTACAAGCACTGCCTCCATCACTGGACTGTCTGCAAGTGCTTTGGTTTGTCTATTGTGGTTGTTATTTCCTTTTCTTTGATCTCTTTTTGCTTCTTTCTTTAATTACCCCTCCCTTTTATATTGTATATTCTCTACAGGAGTACAGAATTTCTATAAAGAAACACTCCCTAGGATTTATATTGGTATTAATACAGGAAAGGATCAATGGAAATTTCTGTAGAAAGGCAATACTTGTGTATTGGACATGGGACAGAGAGCACAGGGAATCCTTTCAACTAAACAAGGAAAGCCAGCCCTGCGAACAGATCCTGAAAAGAGTGGACATGGTCAGTGTGGTGTGCAAGCACTTAAGTTGGAAGGCTTCTCCACGTTAAGACATGGCTCCTTGACCATTTATCCTGCTTATAGGAGGTTTCTCTTCCTTCTCCTCCTCTTCTTCCTCCTCTTCTTCCTTTCCCCCTTCCTCTTCTTCTCCTGCCTCCACCTTCTTCTTGCTCTTCCTTCTCCATCTCCTCCTCTCCTCCATATTCTCCTTCTCCTTCTTCTTCTCCTTCTTCTCTTCACACCCTCCACCACTCCTTTGAGGCATAAGACTGTGCCCTGTTTATCTCAATCCTCAAGACATAGCCCAGGACCTCGTCAAGTGAAGGAGGGCCCTGGAAAAGACACTGGTGACTATCTGGCCCAATGCTTCTCCATAGACACCCTTTTTCTCACACCCCTCTACCCTGAAGTGGGGACAGGTAAATCCCCACCTTCCCAGCTAGAGGTAGCACACGTCACAATTCTGGGGAAAGAGACATATGTAGAAACTCACTGGGGAACTTCTGGAGGCTAAGACCAATCCATCCTCTTTCTTTCTACTCATATAAACAAGATGTCAAAGATGTGCAGAGCAACTCATGTCCATGATGAAAAGCCCCAGAAAGCCCCAGACACAAAGACCCTGATTTTGTTGAGCCCTGGACACAAAAGCCATAGAATCCCCACCAGCAGCTGTCCACCATTTGACTTTTTGGGTTATGAGAATAGTTCTTTGCTCAAGTAAAATGTAGGGTGCTTTCTGTGTGCCAGGCGCTCTGCTGAGTACTAGTCCTAGAAGTTTGAACAAGACAAGGGAATATCGTGCTATGGGCAAGGAAAAGCATCTCTAGCTGTTGATAGATGCACTTCTGTTTTGTTTGGGTGAATGACTCAATCTTTAGCAAAAGGTTATTCTAACTCTGCCTGAAGGAAGTTCACTCTCTCTGAAGCAGTCTGGGATGACGTTTATGACAATGGAAATACTGTGGTTTATGGTACCATCTCTGCAGAATTATCATTTTTATATGGAGGAAGCATTTTAATATTTCCAAAATGCTGCCACAGTCTTAATGTTTTATGAACTTCATATCCCTGTGCAGTTTACATTGTGGGTACCAATTTACCCAAATAAGAGATGAGGATAAAAGAGCAAAAAAATTAAAACAAGAACAGAGGAATGAATTGCTTTCCTTATATCATGTAGAGAGTGATGGAAACGTTCTAGGGTTTCTCTCATCTTACTTTAAATCTTTGGTCAGATGACTGGAAGAAAGCAGAAGTGCCATCAGGCATAAGTCACACTGCTGGAGTTTCCTGACTTGAATGATCTGAACTTTTAGCTGGTATGTCTGATTAACAACCATTCAAGCTCAGCTTACATGTTTGACTCCCTCTGACAAGTATGGCTATGTTCAGCTGGAGCCACTTGAATGGTGTCCTTGCATTCAAACTAGGATGCCTATGGGTTCAGTGTATGAGAGTCCAAGCAGTTTATTTCACATTCATTGAAGGTCAGTGAAAGGAAATGGGGGTATTCATTTCCCTTTGAGTATTCTCAAGCATGAGTTCATGGCTGGATTCTGTTCCAGAAGCTGTGCTCTCCCACAAGAGATCTTTGCCAGAAAAATTCTTTGCATAGCCACCTGGTGTGTGCCACTGAGTGCTCTTGTGGTCTCTGAAATTCCACCACCAACAATCATTTCCTTTCCTCCCCCTGACAGTACTTAACTCTTGTAAAATATCCTGTATACATAGCATAATCCTCCTCTAGGTGATGATGTTCAGGTATAATAACCCAGTCCTCCAGGAAATCCTAAATACCACCCTACAGTTTAAGGGATGGATCAGAACAGAATATTTGAATACCAAAATGCACTGATTGGAAGGCATACACTGTAGCAGTCCTGGAACATACATAATGGTCATAATTCATAATAAATGTGAATATTTTAATAAAAAGATGATTCATGGACCAAATGAGTGGTACAGACAACAGCAATGATGAGAGTGCAGAGATAACAAGAGATCATTGAGCACTGCAAACAATTGTGATCTGGCTGAGTATATAAGATTAAATTATACCTGAAAGAAAAGTGTAACCCAACTGCATCTATAAGTGAACAGGAAGAACATTACAGGCTCAAAAAATAGCATAAGCAAGAGCCCAGTGGTATGAACAAGCATCATGTATTTGGAGGGGTTGATAGGAAAGAATATTGGAAAATCGGATTTGGAAGAATAGCAAGGACCTCAAAATGGTAGACTTTGAGTTCCAGGACAAAGAGTTAGGAATTTATGCTCTAGGCAGTGGAGGAACTTTGGAGTTTTTTTTTTCAGCATGGTGGTCAAGTGCACAAGGCAGAGCTGGAAGCCAAGTCCAACAGCGTTTGTAGAGAATGGGAGAATTTGGAAACATACAGACCTCCACTGGGCAAGATGCCAGAAAGCATTTAACTTTCATTAAAAGCCTCTTTGCCAGATGAAATCCAAAGTTTCCATCCTGTAGAGGTTCTCAAGGATCCTGATGATATCTCTCCTGTTTTCAATCTCTTCTCCATTGCAGCATATGTCCCATCTCACTGAACTGTTGTTTAACTTTGGTCTTACAATCTATAACAAAACCCAGTGGTTGACCATCTTGTTATGTATTAAAGGGGAACCAGAGGAATGTTAATGACTTCTAAGCATCATAATCCATTCTATAAAGGATAGGGAAGGTCAATGGGAATAGATACTATTGAGAAGAGAACAGAGGCTATTCATCAGCCAGAGTGCAAATTCTGGAAGCTGTCTACTGTGGGTGCCAAAGTATGGTAAAAGGACCTCAGTGAATTAGTGTTAACAGGACAGTTTATGGGCTTTAATGAAACAAATGTATCAGTGCTCTTCAGAATCAGAATCTTTATTCTCTTTAATGGACTTTAAATAATAAGGAAAAACACAAAATTTCCAGTCTTGAATTTATATCAGAGGTTCTGTGGCTGTTAAACATGCAGGCTTCTCAACATACTTCCAGATTCTGAATCCATCACCAGGCAAAGGGTATCAGAACATTCATTTTAATAAGCACCCAGGTGATAGTGATAGAATCAGAAATGAATCTACACAGATCACACTAAAAGAAATTCTGGTTTGCCATTCACTTAGACACTGATCCTTGCATAGGCCATTTTACAGATATTTTACATACAAGAAAACATAGAATCAGCTTAAATAACAAACTAGGGAACTACAGCTCGAGAGTGGTACAGTTGTATCTCAAACCCAGGTCGCCTAACATAATTGCTCCTGCCCTTTGGTTTATAGAAGACAAAGCTAAATAGATAATGCCTTGCTTAACACCAATAGTTGAATCAGTATTGATTCCACAATTCAAACACATCTCTAGTTTCACAAATTCATGCAACTTCCATCTGCAATTCTCTTATGAATTTTCCCAGAACCATAACTCCATTTTCCATTATTCAGCACTACATTATGTGTTCTCACCTAAGTTTTTTTTTTATTGGAAAAGTTGTAGGTTTACAGACTCATCATACGTAAAACACAGTATTCCTATACACCACCCCTCCACCAACACCTTTCATTGGTGTGGAATAATTGTTACAATTGATGATAGCACTTTTTTATAATTGTATTAAATTTAACATTAGTTACCTTTGCTACAAATGATGAAAAATTATTAAAATAGTACTATTAAAAATTAACTGTAATATGTACTAGGTGTATTTTTTCCATATACCACCTCATTATAAATACCTTGTATTAGTGTTGTACATTTGCTATAATTCATGAAAGAACATTCTTATCCTTTTATTATTATGTACAGTTCATTGGCTGAAATAGAGTTCACTGTTATACAGCCCTATGTTTTATCATTTAACGATTATTCTTGTAACATATACAACCTAAAGTTTCCCCTTTTTCATTTTAAAGAAACTTTTATTGAAGTATGTCATTCACACAGAAACATACATAAACAAGTGTGTAGTAAAATTTGTGAACTTACAAAACAAATATGAATAACATCACAGAGGGCTCCTATACATCAACCCACCACCAACATCTTGCATATTTGTGAAACATTTGTTTATTAGCTCTAGGAGCTTTGCTGTCTATTTTTCAGGACTTTCTCTACATAGGATCATGTCATCTCCAAATAGTGAAAGTTTTACTTCTTCCTTTCCGATTTGGATGCATTTAATTTCTTTTTCTTGCCTAACTGCTCTGGACATCCAGTACAATATTGAATAGTAGTGGTGCCAGTGGTCATCCTTGCCTTGTTCAAGATCTTAGAGGGAAAGCTTTCAGTCCTTCACCATTGAGTATGATGTTAACCGTACGTTTTTCATACATGCTATTTATTATGTTGAGGAAATTTCCTTCTACACTTATTTTTTTAAATGCTTTTTAAAAAAAGATGCTGAATTTTGTCAAATGCCTTTTCTGCATCAATGGAGATGATCGTGTGTTTTTTCACTTCATTTTGTTAATGTGTTGTTAATATTGATCGATTTTCTTATGTTGAGCCATGTTTGCATAGCTGGGATAAAACTCACTTGATCATGGTGTATAATTCTTTTAATATACTGCTGGATTCAATTTGCAAGTATTTTGTTGAGGCTCTATGCATCTTTATTCATAAGAGGAATTGGTCTGTAATTTTCTATTTTTATAGCATCTTTATCTGTCTTTCGTTTCAGGGTGATGTTGGCCTCATGGAATCAGTTAGGTAGTGTTCACTCCTCTTCAATTTTTGGAAGAGTTTGAGCAGGATTAGTATTGATTCTTCTTGGAATGATTGGTAGAATTCACCTGTGAAGCTATCTTGTCCTGGGCTGTTCTTTGTTGTGAGGTTTGTGATGACCTATTCAATACCTTTACTTGTAATTGGTCTGTTGAAGTCTTCTATTTCTTTTAGGGTCAGTGCATGTTGTTCCTGTGTTTCCAGGAATTTATCCTTTTCATCTAGGTTGTCTAATTTGTTGGCATATAATTGTTCATAGTAACTTCTAATGATGCCTTATATTTCTGTGGGGTCATTAGTATTGTTCCCCCTCTCATTTCTGAATTTGTTTGCATCTTCTCTCTTTTTTTATTTGTTAGTCTAGCTAAGGGTTTGTCAATTTTATTGATCTTTTCAAACAACCACCTTTTGGTTTTGTTAATTCTCTCTCTAGTTTTTTTATTCTCGATTTCATTGATTTCTGCTCTAATCTTTGCTAGTTCTTTCCTTATACTTGCTTTTGATTGATTTTGCTGTTTTTTAGTTCCTCCAGGTATGCAGTTAGGTCTCTGATATTAGCTTTTTCTTCTTTTTTAATGTAAGTTGTTTACAGCTGTAAATTCCCCACTCAGAAATGCCTTCACTACATCCCATAAGTTTTGATGTTTTCTTCTTATTTTCATTCATCTCAAGATATTTACTGATTTCCCTTCCAATTTCACCTTTTACTCACTGATTGTTTAAGACTCTTATTTAACTACCATATATTTGTGGATTTTCTAGTTCTCTGCCTGTTATTATTTTCCAGCTTCATTTTGTTTTGGTCAAAGAAGATGCCTTGTATAATTTCAATCTTTGTAAATTTATTGAAGCTTGTTTTTTGATCCAACATGTGGTCTATCGAGGAGAACAATCCAGGTGTACTTGAGAAGAATGTATATCCTGCTGTATTAGGGTGCAATATTTTGTATATGTCTGTTAGGTCTAGCTCATTTATCATATTATTCATGTTCTCCGTTTCCTTATTAATCTTCTGTTTAGATGTTCTAGCTGTTGACAAGAGTGGTGTATTGAAGTCTCCAACTATTATCGTAGAGGTGTCTATTTCTCCCTCCAGTTTTGTCAGTGTTTGACTCATATGTTTTGGGCATGCAGTTAGGTTCATAAATATTTATGATTGCTATTCCTTCTTGGTAGATTGCCCCTTTTAATGACATATAGTGTCATTCTTTTTCTCTTATCAGAGCTTTTGACTTAAAGTCTATTTTCTCCAATGTTAGAACAGCTACCCCAGCTCTTTTTTGTTTATTATTTGTATGGAATATTTTTCCATCCTCTCGTTTTCAATCTCTTTGTGTCTTTGGGTCTAAGTTGAGTCACTTGTAAACACCTTATAGTTTGGTCAAGCTCTTTTATCGATTCTGCCTCTCTGTGTCTTTTGATTGGGGCGTTTAATACAGTAAAATTCCATGTTACTAGTATAAAGACATTGTTTGCTTCAGCCATTTTGCCCTTTGGTTTTCATAGGTCATATCTTTTTTTGTCTCTCTTTTCCTTTATTGCAACCTCTTTTCTCTTTTGAGCTTCTGTGATGTATCTGACTGATCCCTTCCTCTTTTCTGATTCTGTATATATTTTAAATATTTTCTCTGTGGTTACTCTGGGGTTTATATTACACAGTATACATCTATAACCTACTCATTTAAAATGATATCAACCTAGCTTCAATAGCATACATGTCCTGTGTTCCCATATCGCTCTGTTTCCCCTCTCTATGTTGTTTTATTTTGACCAACTTTACCACTTTATAATTTGCATGCCCAGTATTAGGAAATATGCCTTTTTCTTGTGCAGTTGTATTCTGACTATTATAGGAATTAAAGAGTATAAGGGTTTTCTGTTTGTTTGTTTTTTAATAATGCATATTCTATGTGGTGTGAGATGATATCTTATTGTCATTTTGATTTGCATTTCCCTATTAGTTAGTGATATTGAGCATTTATTCATATGCTTTTTGGTCATTCATGTTTTCTCTTTGGAGAAATGTCTATTTAAGTCTTTTGCTGAGTTTTTAATTGCATTGCTTGCTCTTTTATTGTTGAGTTGTATGATCTATTTATATAGAATGGAAATCAAACCCTTATCGGATATGTGGTTTCCAAATATTTTCTTCCATTGAGTGGGCTGTCTTTTCACCTTCTGGATGAAGTCCTTTGAAACATGAAAGTATTTAAGTTCGAGGAGGTCCCATTTATCCATGTTTTCTTTCATTACTGATGCTTTTGGTATAAGGTTTAACAATGCACCACCTACCACCAGGTCTTGAAAATGTTTTCCTAAATTTTCTTCTATGCGCTTTATGGTTCCATCTTTTTTATTGAGGTCTTTGATCCATTTTGAGTTAATTTTTGCATAAGCTGTAAAATACAGGTCCTCTT
Source organism: Cabassous unicinctus (assembly GCA_029593785.1). Classification (NCBI taxonomy): domain Eukaryota; kingdom Metazoa; phylum Chordata; class Mammalia; order Cingulata; family Chlamyphoridae; genus Cabassous; species Cabassous unicinctus. Next base: position 19,379 of record JAQZBX010048618.1, read on the forward strand.
TCTTTCTTTTGGCTATGGATATCCAGTTCTCCCAGCACCATTTGTTGAATAGACTATTCTTACCCAGCTGGTTGGGTTTGACAGTCTTGTAAAAAATGAGTTGACCATAGATGTGAGGGTCTGTTTCTTAACCATCAACTCATTTCCATTAGTCTATGTGTCTATCTTATGTCAGTACCATGCTGTTTTTAACACGTAGCTAGGTAATATGATTTAAACTCTGGAAATGAGAGTCCTCCAACTTCGCTTTTCACTTTTAAGATGTTTCTGGCTATTTGGGGGCCCTTACCCTTCCAAATAAATTTGACAATTGTGTTTTCCCTTTGTTTAAAAAATGCTGGTGGAATTTTTATTGGAATTGCTTTAATCTGTATATCAATTTGAGTAAAATTGACATCTTAATGATATTTAGTCTTCCAATCCATGAGCATAGAATGGCTGTCCAATTATTTAGGTCTTTTTTTTATTTCCTTTAGCAATGCATTGTAGTTTTCCAAATAGAAGGGCTTTACATCCTTGGTTAAGTTTATTCTCAAATATTTGATTCTTTTAGTCGCTATTGTAAATGGAATTATTTTTCCTGACTTTCTCCTCATATCGTGCATTACTAGTGTATAGAAACACTACTGATTTTTATGTATTGACTTATATCCTGACATTCTACTGCTATCATTTATTAGCTCTAGCAGCTTTGTTGTAGATATTTTAGGACTTTCTAGGTATAGGATCATATCGTCTGCAAATAGTGAAAGTTTAACTTCTTCCTTTCTGAT
>JAQZBX010048619.1:0-20160 GCA_029593785.1 Cabassous unicinctus
GGGAACTGAACCTGGGACCTCCCATGTGGGAGGGAGGTGCCTAATCACTTGAGCCACCTCTGCTCCCTGCTTTGTTGTGTCTCTCATTATGTTTTCCTCCATGTGTCTCTTGTGTCATCTTGTTGCATCAGCTTGCCATGCTAGCCCATTGTGTCAGCTTGTTGTCTTGCTCATCTTCTTTAGGAGGCACTGGGAACCTAACCCAGACCTCCCATGTGGTAGGTGGGAGCTCAATCACTTGAGCCACATCTGCTTCCATATATATTTTTTTTAATTAAAAAAAAATTTTTTTAGGAGGTACTGTGAATTGTACCCTGGACCTTGAACATGCAAAGCAGGTGCTCAAGCACTGAGCTACATCTGCTCCTGCACACCAACTTCAGGACAGTAATTTTCCATTGGGAAGTCTGAGAAGGAATATGAGATTAGGAAACTGATTTTACCTGTAATATTTTATTTCTAAAAAAATATGAAACAGGTATTGTATAATGTAAACATTTGCTCAATCCAAATATTGGATATATTGGTGCCATGTCATTTCCCATATTTTTCTATATCTGTTTGAAATATTTCATAATTTTTAATTTTAAGAAAAGCAGCCAAAGAAAATAATTCTAAGGAAATTCACTACATTTTAAAAATTGAAGTAGTTTTATTTTTAAGCATCATAGTTGACTTGGTCAGAATACATCTAGCTTTAGAAAGATAAACTTAATTATGTACTGGTTTCAAAGTTCTATCTTAAAACTGGGACAGTGCATAGACTTAGTAGAGATAATGGAAAAAGCTACCCCCTTGTGAATGAGCAAACAGAAAATCTGTGTCCCTGTTCTTCATGTACTAACCTGTGTGAACAAGTCACAAATCACAGAGGGAATCTTGGAGGCCATCTAGTCCAACTTCCTTGTTATATTAGAAACTAGCTCAGAGAGGCAGTCATTTGACCAAAGTCATACAACTGGTTGTTGGTGGAACTAAAACTCAGGTTGAACACTTTCTCCATTAGAAAAGCCACAAATCATTTAGAAACAAATGAGCAAACAAAAAAAAATGGTATTGGATTACTGCTCCTTGTTTCTGCACCTCTTGATTTCACACATTTAAATCCTCCTAGCCCACTCCTCCTCTTCTTCAAAAGCAAGATGAGGGAGGGAGTGGATGTGGCTCAAGCAGTTAAGTGCCCACCTCCCACATGGGAGGTCCCAGGTTTGGTTCCCGGTGCCTCCTAAAGAAGACAAACAAACAACGGACAGATGGCAAGCAGACTTCAAGCAAAAAAAACAAAAGAGCAGAGAGTGGATGTGTCTCAAGCAGCTGAGCACCGGCCTCCCATATGGGAGGTCCTGGGTTCCCAGGCAACGAGCAAAAAAAACAATGAGCAGACAATGAACAGAAAATGAGCACAAACAATGAGCAAAAACCATGAACAAACAGTTGAGGGAGCCATGGGGGTGGGGGCAGTGAGCCGAAGGATCTTCTGGTCTACAGGTAGCAGAGGAAAGAATTCCATCCTTGTTGTGTGCTGTGAGCTGTGTTACCTTGGGCCCAGGTGTACTCATCTATAAAGTATGGGGAAGAATAAATTACAAATCACATAAAGAGTTCCAGGTATATGTTTGAGCATAATAAGTGTTAGTTTCTTTCACCTTCCTGAAATGTTAAGGCAAGGAGTATAAAATAGTTCCATGCCTACCTTGAGATGCTGAGACATATATAACAATATGTTACAACAGAGTGAGATGAGGACCAAAAAAGATTCATTTGGGGTCCTCTGAGATAACTGAAAAAACAGCAAGTACTTACTATGTCATACTGCGCTGTCATTTAACATATCTGGGTTTCAGTTTGTTCACCTATAAAATGGTTCTCTTCTTACCTCATATGACTAGTCTGCTGATTCAAAAGGGAGAGCATAAAAAAAAAAAAATGAAAGTGTTTGGTTGCCATAAAGCATAATACTAATGTGAGGCATTATTAAATTGTTTCCCAAGAATCCTCTGGTAGGTAGAGTAATGACCCCCAAAGATGCTTGCGTTCTAGTCCCCTGAACCTGTGAATTTGTTTTGTTACATAGCAAGGGGGAATTAAGGGTGCAGATGGAATTAAAGTTGATAATCAGCTGGCCTTAAACTGAGAGGATTAGTCTGGATAATCTGGGTGTGTCCAATGTAATCAAAAAGATCTTTTAAATGTGGAAGAGGGAGGCAAAAGGTCAGAGTCAGAAAGAGATTTGAAGACACTAAGCTGCTGACTTTGAAGATGGAGGCAGGGGAGGATGAGCAGAGGAATGCAGACACTGCTAGAATCTGGGAAGAGCAAGGAATTCATTCGGATTCTCCCCTAGAGCCTCCAGAAGGAATGCAGCCCTGCTGACACCTTGATTTTAAGCCAGTGAGACCCATTTTGGACTTTTGACCTCCAGAACTGTGAGATAATACATTTTTATTGATTTAAGCCACTGAGTTTGTGGTAATTTGTCACAGCAGCAATAGGAAACTGAAAACAGCAGCATGAAGACTGGATTACAGCAAGAGGCAGCCCAGCATCTTTTACTCTTATTTTTCTTCCTTTAATGTCACTGCTGTCGTACCAGACACTAGGTTACAATGACTTCCCCCAATCTAGGTCAATCCAGGCTCAAAGATGGCAGGATGCGGCCTTTCATTAAATCCCTTCCAGGTTAGCTGTGGCCATGCCTAAGACTGGTGCTCAGCTCTCCACACTAATGCCCCCACTGCTGGAGGTATATTCCATGACCTGGACCCACCACACTGAGCATGAACTTTCTCAAACAGTCCCAGTTTTGTTCTTCAGAACATTTCTTTTAGGCCAGATACTATGCACTAGTATTTCTTTATTTCTCCTAATCCTTACTTCAGATAAACTTATAATTATCTCCCAGGATGTAGATCAAGAGTCCTCTCTTGCAGTAAATAGAATTTTTGGTCTCAATTCTTTACTTCCCTTTATTAGTAGCCACACACTCATTGTGGCCTCATGGTGGACAGAATATACTTCCCTGCCCCTTGACTTTGGGCTTGGCCTTGTAGCGTGCTTCAGCCAATGGAATTTTAGTGACTGTAGCAAAAGCAGAGAAGTGAAATGTTTTTGCACAGTTGACTCTTGTTCTCTTGGTCTACTATAAGAAGAAAATGCTCTGAACAGATCTGAATCCAACCTGCAGCATGGAGTCTGGAGCCCAAAGCCTGGAGTCTAGTCTAGCCCAGCTGACTGGACTTTGGCTCATAGACCATGGGCTTGAGACTACAGGATTATTGTTTTAAGTCACCATATCGTTGAGTGATTTGTTAGGCAGCATTATTAAGGCAATAACTGACTGAGAGACCTCTCATACAAAGGCTTTTCTAACTCCGCCCCCCCCCAGTTGATATGACAACACCCTCCTTTCTTCCATTGTATTGCAGAATTATGTGACTGTCTACCCACTGAACTTCGAGTTTCCTGGGCATATACAAGATGCTGTTTGACTTTGTATCTGAAACCCCTAGCACAATACCTACTACACAGTAGGTCCCTAATATGTATATGAAAAGAAAAAACTGAACAAATGAACAAACAAGTGAATACAAGGAATGCACCACTATTCTAAGCCTGTGACCTCTGAGGAAAAGGGGGAAATCACAGATTTCTGGGCTGCTACAAATGTCAAAAAACATATAAGAGGCCAAACTTTGTTGGTAGCCTGAATAAATCATATTTCTCAAGCATGTATGTACTATTTTTCAGGTATCTGTAAATGCTATTGTGATTAATGAAACAAATTCATTTCAAAATAACACATTTGTAGTTGTTTATTATCATTATGTATTTCTTCAAATGGTGGATATGAAAAGAATAACTTATCTCATGTGAGGTATAACATTTTTTTGGCATTTAAAAGAGGCCTCATATTCCAAGTTGTTGGGAACTGCTGTTCTGTTCTATTCCTTTTAAAGAAGTCCTAGAGAATTCAGCACAGTGCCGAGTCTTCTTTGCTTGTTGACTGGTAGTCCACGTAGCAGTGACCTGGCCTGTTTGTCTGGCTTTATTCTCTCTTGATCCTCCAGGTCACTGCACATTTACATCATAAGGGCAGGACTGCTGTCAGACTTCAAGACACCTCAAAGGAAATTATAAGCTTTCATTCTTTCTCCACCCTTCCTATCACAAAAGCTGTCACATCATGGCATTTTCCAGCTCAGTCGGGTTATAATTATAGTCATTGTCATAAGAATGCCTCCAAAAGAGAGGCTTATTTAATAGAGAGAAACTCACATATACAAAAGAAAAGTCTGCTAGCACAGGAGTAATATAATAGAACATTGCTTGTTAAAAACAAAACAAAACTATGTACTGAATGTCGCAGGGAATTGGCTTAAACCATGCACTTTCAAGTTTTAAATATTTATGGTAGCAAAGAGGTTTCTGTGTAACTATTGAACCCCTTTATTTCTCTTTAAATGTGTTTATTTCCTTTCATTCTATATAATTTAAAGGATGAAATCTCTAATTTATGGCTGGAATAGTAGACAGAAATATTTAAGAGTTTAATGGCATGCTATGGGACTGGAAGTGGAAGTGGGGGACAGAGGAAGCAATAGACAAATGGTAACTTCACTTAGAATCATTATCTATGCACAACAAACTTTCAATATCTTGACATAAGCCATGACTCAGGACTAGCTCCCTGGGGCTGATAAAACTAATAGTAGGGAGTAGATATATAGCTCAAGTGGTTAAGCGCCTGCTTCCCATGTATGAGGTCCTGGGTTCAATCCCCAGTACCTCCTTAAAACAAACAAATGAAAAAACCATCTCTCATTGGGGAGTGAACGTAGCTCAGTGGTTGAGCGTCTGCTCCTTATGTACAAGGTCCTGGGCTCAATCCCTGGTACCTCCTAAAACAAACAAACAAACAAAAAACAACAGAAAAAGAAACTAATAGGAGACTCTGAGAAGGATGTTTGATAAATATTTGTTGATGATCTTGTGAGTGAATGAATGAGTGAATGCTTCAGCCTAACCCTTCAGTCTCATGCTGGCTGCCTGGCCATCCTCCTTTGAGTACCCTGTTCACCTGTGGTAATGAACTACTTGCTATTTCCAGAACATCATATTTCCCCTTGCTGTAACTTCTGGTCCCTTTATCTTCTCCTGCAGCCCACCATAGCCTAACTCAGCCTTCATGTCTCAACTCAAGCGCCCCTAGCTCCATGCTCTGGCAGTTCTTTATACATGTATAATTATATTATAATTTTCTCAACTCCAGTGCAGAAACCATGTAAATTAATCATTGTAACCTAAGCAACTGGCTTGGTGCCTCACACCATAGGAATTCAATAAGAGGTTACTGAATGTATTTTATACTATTTGATTCTTCACCGCAGGATGATCTTTTCTATAATTATTTATATGATCTCCTTACTCTAGCATGCACCAGTTCCTCACCTGCCCCCAAATTGATCAAGCATCTAGAAAAGTAAGACTTGGTTCTAGGTGCTGGGGTTAAGAGGAGGGAGAGGGAAACCACCGGAAGATTTTAGCAGGCATGATATCATCAGATTTACATGTGGGAAAGAAACTATAGAGAGAACATTTCAAAGTAGACAAGAAGGTCATTGTAATAGTCTGGAAAAAGATACTACTTAATTAGGATCAGGGATGCAGGGATGGAGAATTGGGATAGTATTATGTATTTCAGAGATAGCTATTTTAGGATTTGGCAGCTGACAGGAAATGGTGCAAAGGATAGAAAAAATCTAGGATGACTCCAAATAGCTAGCTTGGGCAACTTGTGTGTCCTTTACCATAATGTGAAATGAGAAGGAATGAACTACCAGTTGAAGGGAGGAGAGCCCTAAGTTCAGTTTTGCTTTTATTGCAAATGAAGAATCTGTGGATTATCCAGAAGATAACATTTCACTAGTAGACAGATGTTTTGTAGCTCAGCTGAACAATTTGGACTGAAATAGATTTCAGAATTATTAGTATGCAAGTGTAAGTTGAAGATAAGGCTGTGGCATAGTTTGCCCAAGGATATTGTATGAAGCAGAGGTTCTGGGGTGGGAAGGAGTTACAAGGAAGTTTCCCTACCTGAAGATGGCAGGGAGTTGACTTCAACCATCTGCCTTCCATATGTGTGGTGGCAGTTTTAAAGTAGAAAGAATTATTGAGAGTCTAAGTCTAGCACCCTTTCCCTATGTGTGACTATGTATAATTTGAAAAGTTCCCCATGTGTGTCTGATATAATCTCCCATCTTGAGAACCACTGCTGAATATAATTCTATAGTCACAATTAATACACTTAATCAAAACTCATCTATTAACATTTTCAATTCTCCTGCTAGATGCTGCACTATTTGAGGGCAAGATTTTGGTCTTGTTCAAATCTGTATCCCCAGTGATTAGCACTGTGCCCAGCACAGGTATTCAAATGTTTGATGAGTCAAGTGATTTCCTTTATTGTTGATTTCATGAGATAGGGTTTGTCACTGCCATTTTAAGCATGAGAAAACTGAGGCCCCACAAGACTACGTATCTTGGTCATGTCACACAGCTAGGAAGTGGTTCAGGCTAAATCTTGCCCCATTTCAATTCACTGTTCTTCCACCATAGCACATTGACTCTGTTTGTTGCTAAATCTGCCATCACCAAGAAAAAGCAAGTCTGGAGGATAATTTAGCAATTGTTGGCAGCATTTCTGGAAGGCCTTCCTAAATTAAGCTCAAGGTACCTTCTAAGATTCGTGCAACTTGCCTTTTCAATTCCTACTAAGACACTTCTTGAAATATCAGGTGAAAAGAATATTAAGAAAGGGGCTATTTCATACCAGGCTCACTGTAGAGAAATTATTCAGGCTAGCTGGGAAAACAGAAAGAAAGACTTACTAAAGGAGAGCTATGTGTAATAGTTTTTGATAAGCCTCATTCCTTTTAACTGATTAAATAAGGAGTTTGTTTTCACATGCCTTTAGTGTGAATATGATTTTTCAAATAAATAAAAAATCCTTGCTGCCCTTTACGTCTCTCCTCACCTAAAGAGTTGATATACAGATGCTGTTTTTAATATATAAGGCACATGCTAAACTAAAAGAGGAAAATTCTGAGAAAGGGGTGGAACTAGAGAGGACATTCTGATGACTAAAAAATGTAGAGAGAGGCAGTGTGGAAACACTAGTTCGTCTGGTGGTTTCTGATCCAACAGTCCCTGACTTGTAAACACCTCATACCTACAAGATAACCCTGACTCCCAGCTGGCCAGAAATCCTCTAGGAAAGCTGCTGAAAATCTCCCAGCTTTCAGGGAGCCTATGGCTCTAAGCGTGGAGAAAGGAAGCCCCTAAAAAGCCAGAAGAGCTTGGGAGCTAGCTGAATAAGGAGGTTCTCATGGCGGACGGTTCTGATTAGAGATGTGACTTTGTGAGAAAAGCTTCAATTAGGAAAATGCAAGAAACATTAGGAATGTAAAGTGCCAGCAGTCACTCAAACATGATTGGAAATAGTAGAAGCAGTTTGCATTTCCTCCTGCTATCTAGCAAATAGCAGCAGCTCCAAAGGCAGGGGAGTTAGGTTGGGAAAAAACAGCCCACCCTGCCTATTCCTTCAAGTCAGTTAATGACAGGCTTAATGCCACACGAGGATTTAAAGGACATAGGCCAGAAGAGGGTTACGCAAAGAAAGAAGAGTGCCAGAGACCAAGGTTTCCAATCTAGAAATTTTGCTAAGGGCTGACCATGTACAAGGAAAGGGAAAGGAATCCTCAGCAGGAAGTATCCTTTCCCTTCTCTGTGCTTCATGGTTTTTACTTGTTTTTTTTTTTGTTGTTGTTTGTTTATAATGGCTGTTTTGGAGGTATCTGTCATTATCCCCCAATTTACGCTCATGAGAGGGAAATAACATTTAGCATCAATCAAATGTACTGGCTACTTTGAAATTTGTTCATTTAAATCATTTGAATAATCTCATAAAGCAAGCAATATTATTATCTCCAGGAAACCAAGGCTTAGGAAGTTAAATATTTTTTTCAAATTTACAAAGCATTAAGTAACATAATAGGTCTGTATAAATGTAAACCCCAGGTCTATATAGATGCAAAAGCTTTCCTCTAGAGACCACCCATCTCTCATGAGGCCCAGAATCAGGCCTTGCTCATCATTTTCCCCTCATAGTACCTAGCATATGATAGGTAACTACATATGATAAATGCTGGACACATATTTATTGAATTAATTTTGAGTTTGCCAATCTCTCCCAGGACCATCAATTTTTATTGAATTGGCCTCAGCATATTGTTATTAAATAAGAACAAACCATGTCTATTTTCTCAGATTCTTTCAATTGCTTCCCTCCTTTCTCTTTGTTGGTGTGTCACAGACACCGAGTTGTTATTCAACTCTGGATTTGGATAAAATGCCACATTAAAGGGCATGGGAGCTGGCTTCCTGGGCAGCCTCTGAAGGGCCAGATAACACAACATTGAAATATGAGGGTCTTAGGTCCTTGTGGGATGAACCTCAACCAAGGGTAAGTGGGAGAGAGGAGGAAGCCAGGCAAATAAACTGCTTTTCCTTTCTCTTCTTGCATCCCTTGTGGAGAAAGTCACTATTGCCAGAGACTAGATCTGTGTTCAGTAAAGTGCTGTGCATTCTGAGCTAGTCGAGAAGGAGTAGCCAGTATGGTAACTTATTGCCTCACATTTCCTTGTAATTTTTCTCACCTGCACTGACCTGGCTTGTACCTCCAAAGTAAAGTGTCACACTAAGATAAGGAATAAAGAGAATCATTATAGATCATAACAGGACTAACCCAAGAAACTCTAACACATGTGGATTTATATGCACCTAGCAACAAAGATGTGAAACATATTTATGAAGAAAAATAATGATGCCACAGGGAGAGATTGGCACACTCTAAATCATAGTAGGAGATTTTTAACTACATCTCTTTCAGAAGCTGATAAAAAGATTTTAATACTCCTTCCTTTGCAGCTGAGAGATCAAGCAGACAAAAATTTGTAAGTCTACGTTAGATTTAAATGAGAAAAAGGATGTGAAATATCTGAAAACACAGAGGAGCCTAGGATCCTATTTAACAACTAAAGTATAGTTTTTATGGAAATAGAGGTTTTGGAGTTCACTAAAAAATACAAAACTTGGGACATGGCAACTCTATAAGTAGGGGAGAGCCCAGTCTTCAAATTCAGGTCCCAGTATTATGGCCCCTACAATTCCCATGTAAAAGCACTCACTGGCTCTAGGTTTCTGTCTCTACAAGTCAAATCTCCCAAAGAAAGTGAACACTGCTGGTTAATTCTACACACGTGCTGTCAGAATACAAGGTGGGCTTTTGAAGATTTTTGGCCTTTATCCCAACCTCCTACTTTTTATCTCTGTGTGATGAATCTCTACTTTCCAAGCATGGTCTAGCTCTGAGAACTATAGAAAGTTATTTTTATGCTAATGTGATTCATTTTACTGAGTTATGGATTTGAGGTTCTTGGTAGTCTTTTACGAGTGAATCAGGATAAAATTTTACCCTGTCACAGTTTTTCTCTTCTACTTTATTTTCAGTTATTATTAATGTGAACTCCTTTCTCCCAGAACATTTTGTTATTTGGGATTTTCCTATGATGTTAAGTTTTTATTAATTTAAAGAGCAACACTTTTCATTTTTTTTCTGATTTTAAAAGCAGTTCATATTCATTGTAGAAAACTTAGTAAAAATAGAAAAGGAGAAAAAAGAAAATAAAATTCAGTGATGGCCACATTCACATTTTATTTTAATCTCTGTGACAAGTCTGAAACTCACTAACTAGATTTCCTGATGTTCTTAGGCCTGGCCATGTCCTTGTCCTCTCAACTTTATCCTCTTTCCATTCTTCCTCTTGCCTACCCCGAACCCTGTTCCCTTTACGTTTGCCAGTCCAGTACTAAATAACAAATTGCAAACCAAAATTAAAAATATTAACTCTAATTACAAATATTGTATTATCTCATAAAATTTAGATGTAATAGATTCACGACATGAAGATATAAGTTTGCCCATCATTTTGATACTGAAGGCAGCTACTAGCTTTCTGAGGTATGAACTGGGGGAGGGAGAAAAGGAAGGATCAGTTCTTGGATTTACCCAGGAAGCTCACTTTTCCCTACCTCTGTAAACAGGGTCAACAGCCTTGACCTTTTTAGACAAAGGCTTTCTTATCTGCTGTGATGGTATAGAGCATATAGCACCTACTATGTGCTGAGCCCTGTTAATATCACTTTACATATATTAATTAATTTAGTTTTCCCAATAATCTGGTGACATAGGTACTAATACCATTATTCCTATTTTGTAGATTAGGATACTGAGGTACGGAAAGATTAAGTGACTAGCTCAATATCTCACAACTAATAAAGGAACAGAGCTGGGACTTGAACCCTGGCAGTCTGTTTCCAGAGTCTGCAGTCTCACACCACTATGCTATACTGCATCTAAAGGGCTTTCATATTCTATAGGTCATGATTTTCAAAGCATGGGATGTGAGAAACAATTTTAGGCAGTTCATGGATGAAATTTATAAAATATTATATATTTATTTTGCTGTATGTTGGGGAAAATGTCTTGCACAAGTGTGATGTCACAAATATTGTTGCTAGGATAAAGTTTACAAGTCAATCTCAAGAAAAATATTAAGTATATAACAGTACAAATGGCTTGCAAAGATCACAAAAATAATAAAAGTGATATGCTAATGCAGTCTGAAAAACACTGTTAAATTTAAAACCCAAAACCAAAATCCTACCTCAAACTAAACACAGCACCTGGGGGAGATTTCCCACCATCAGAGTGGATCAAAGATTGTGGGCTCTAATTCTTGCTCATATTTTATCCTGTTAGTATTATGAGTGAGGTCTCTCTGGTTGAATTTTTAAAAATTAATGCCCTTTATTCTCATATAAATTAAAGTCCTATTAGCTTATTATCTTCTGCCTTGAAAGACTGCCAGTCTGTGTTTCTTAGCTTTCATTGGAATCTCAAAGCGGTTTGTGACCTTAACAAGGACTAACCGCTCTAGAAGCAATTTAGGAATGAGTATGCTCTCTACTGATGTTAACAATTCCCTTAATATTCCATCTTTGCACACTGAACCAGCAGCAGTTTCACTCTCAACTCAATTTGACAAACAGTTATCAGTTATTAAACAGTTATTAAACTCCTTCAACTTGCAAGGCCCAGTGGGGAAACAACAATGGTTCTGGTATACTCCAGGCATTCCAGGAGTTACAGCTTTGAGAGGAAGACATACAAGAGTGCCTCATATATTAATGTGCAAGAGAATCAGCTGGGGATCTTATTAAGTTGCAGATTCTGATCTAGTAGGTCTGGAGTGGGGCCTATATTTCTGCATTTTCTTACACAGAAAAACAATAATTACTTCTGGCATACTACTATGAGCATACCTCATTTTACTGAGCTTTGCTTTATTGCACTTAGCAGATTTTGTGGGGTTTCTTTTGTTTTTGTTTTTTTTTCTATTACAAATTGAAGGTTTGTGGCAACCCTGTGTTGAGCAAGTCTATCAGCACCATTTTTCCAACAACATGTGCTCACTTCATGATTCTTTGTCACGTTTTGGTAATTCTTGCAATATTTCAAACTTTTTCATTATTATTATATCTATTATAGTGACCTGTCACCAGTGAACTTTGATGTTACTATTGTAATTGTTTTGGGGGTGCCACAAACCAAACCCATATAAAATGGCATAGTTAATCGATAAATGCTGGGTGTGTTCTGACTGCTCCAATGACTGACTGTTCCCCCATCTCTCTTCCTCTCCTTGGTCAAAAGCCAAGATAGGCCAAAGAGGTAGGCTTCTTGCACCAAACAGTTAGCCAAGTTGTGAATGCAAAGGAAAAGTTCTTGAAGGAAACTAAAAATGCTATTCCAGTGAACACATTAATAATAAGAAAGCAAATCAGCCTTATTTCTGATAAGGAGAAAGTTTTTGTGGTCTGGATAGAAGAGCAAACAAGCCACAACATTCCCTTAAGCCAAGGCCTAAACTAAAGGAAGGCCCTAACTCACTTTGTTTTTTTTTTGTTTTTGTTTTTGTTGTTGTTTTTTTAAAGATTTTATTTATTTACTTGATCCATTTTAACCCCCCCTTCCCCATTTGCTGTTTTGTGTCCATTTGCTGGGCAATTCTCAGTGTCTGTTTCATCTCTTCTCATCCTCCTCCTCCAGTCTTCACCAGGATTCGATCCTGAAGACCTCCGATGTAGGAGAGAGGTGTTCTAGCCATCTGCGCCACCTCGGCTCCTGGTTTTCAGAGTTTTCGGAGCATCTCGTCTTGTCTCTCTCCTTTTACATCATCTTGCTGCATGGCTCCCAGGGCCTGGCGGCTCACCGAGCCTGGCAACCCATGCGCCTGCTATATATATATATATTTTTTTTTATTTTACCGGGAGGTCCCGGGGATCGAACCCAGGTCCCTCCATATGGCAGATGGATGCCCAACCATTTGAGCCACATCTGCCCCCCCAACTCACTTTGATTCTATGAAGGCTGAGAGAGGTGAGAAAGCTGCAGAAGAATGGTTTGAAGCTAGCAGAGATTGGTTCATATGGCTTAAGGAAAGAAGCTGTCTCATAGTATAAAAGTACAAGTGAAGCAACAAGTGCTGATGTAGAAGCTGCAGCAAGTTATCCAGAAGATCTAGCTGAGATAAATTGATGAAGGTTGTTACACTAAACAATAGTTATTAATGTGGATGAAATGACTTTCTATTGGAAGAAGATGCCATCTAGGACTTTGATAGTTACAGAGGAGAAGTAAACGCCTGGCTTCAAAGCTTCAAAGGAAGGCTGATTCTCTTGTTAGGGGCTAATGTAGCTGGTGACTTTAAGTTGAAGCCAATCTCACTTACCATTCTGTAAATCCTAGGGCCCTTAAGAATTATGCTAAAATCCATTCTGCCTATATTCTATAAATGGAACTACAAAGCCTGAATGACAGCACATCTGTTTACAACATGGTTTACTGAGTATTTTAAACCCACTGTTGAGACCAACAGCTCAGAAAAAAAAAGATCTCTCAAAATAGAACTGCTCACTGACAATGCATTTGGTTACCCAAGAGCGCTGATGGAGATGGACAAGATTAATATTGTTTTCATGCCTGCTAATACAACAACCATTCTGTTGTTATCATGCCTGCTAATACAATATCCATGGATCAAGAAGTCATTTCAACTTTCAAGTCTTATTATTTAGGAAATACATTTCATAAGGCTATAACTTTCATAGATAATGATTCCTCTGGTGGATATGGGCAAAGCCAATTGAAAACCTGGAAAAGATTCACCATTCTAGATGCCACTAAGAACATTCATGATTCCACGGGAGGAGATCAAAATATCAATATTAACAGGAATTTGGAAGAAGTTGATTCCAATCCTCATGGATGACTTTCATGGGTTCAAGACTTTAGTGGAGGAAGTAATTGCAGATGCGGTAGAAATGGCAAGAGAACTAGATTTACAAGCAGAGCCTGAAGATGTGACTGAATTGCTGCAATCTCATGATAAAACTTTAACCGATGAGGAGCTGCTTCTTAAGGATGAGCAAAGAAAGTGGTTTCTTGAGATGGAATCTACTCCTGGTAAAGATACTGTGAACATTGTTGAAATGACAACAAAGGATTTAGAATATTGCATAAACTTAGTTGATACAGTAGTGGCAGGGTTTGAGAAGACTGACCCCAATTTTGAAAGAAGTTCCACTGTGTGTAAAATGCAATCAAACAGCATCACATGCTACAGAGAAATACTTCATGAAAGGAAGAGTCCATCAAAGTGGCAAACTTCATTGTTGCCTTATTTTAAGAAATTGCCTCAGCCACCCCAGCCTTCAGCAACCACCACCCTGATCAGTCAGCTGCCATCAAGGCTGAAATAAGACCCTCCACCAGCAAAACTGAAGGCTTCAATGATGATTAGCATTTTTAGCAATAAAGTATTTTTTAATTAAGGTATGTATGTACATTGTTTTTTAGACATAATGCTATTGTATGATTAATGGACTACACTATAGTGTAAACATAACTTTTACATACACTTAGAGACCCCAAAATTCATGTGACAAGCTTTATTGCAATATTTGTTTTATTGTGGTGGTCTGGAACCAAGCCTGCAATATCTCCGAGGTATACCTGTATAAATATCAAATACTTTACACATGTGCCTAACTTCAGATAAACCTAGTGTTGGTAAATCTGGATTTATTACACAGGTAAACCAGGATATGATCATTTGCTTTATTAGAGAGTTCACTGTTTAATACATTGGTTTCCACACTTTGCTCCATATTGTAATCACCTGGGAATCTTTAAAAAAAAACAGTGATGTTTCCAATTGACCAAGATGGCAGCATAAAACACTCCAGGATACCATTCCCACATAAAATCTTTGAACAGTTAACAAAAATTGGCAGTGCCTTCTTCCTCAGGATTCTAGAAATATAGTTAAAGGGTTGCAGTAACTCAGTGAGTGACAAATCAAGTGAACATGGCTTTAAAAATGATAGAAGCTCATAGTGTCCTTGCTGGCTCCTCTCTAACCCTCTCCCTGGCATGGTTTGGAGATAGCCTATCCCCATTGTGGGTTCCTGGCCCTGTTATGGAAGAAGCAGAATAACCCTTTTGCACATACTGGGGTGGCTGTCTGTTGGTGCTAACCTACCAGATGGCAGTCTGAAAAACTAAACCAGGAAGCGCATCTCTGACTCAGCCTTCCCAAACTTACCCTGCAGGCAGAAGCAGCTTGAAGTCAGCTAAAGCACTGTAAGAAACAATTAAGGGAGCAGATGTGGCTCAAACAGTTGAGCACCTGCCTCCCACATGGGAGGTCCTGGGTTTGGTTCCCAGTGCCTCCTAAAGAAAAAACAAAAAGCAGATGAGCAAAAAGCAATAGGCAAAAACACTGAGCAGACAACAGGCACAAAAAATGAGCAAAAGCAATGAGCAAAAACAATGAGCAGACAGACAAGGGAGTCATGGGGCAGGGAGGGAAGAAACAATTAAGTTAAGGCAGCCTGGGAGAAAAGATTACCTATTATATGTAATGCAGTAGAGCCCCCTGGAAGAGGGGTAGAGGGGGCATTCAAATTCCTGTAAATGGGAATTCGTAAGGCCTGCAGCAAGCATAAGCCCTGGAGAATACACAGGCTCAGAAAAGATGGAGAGGACCTCACACTTCACATTTGATCAGGCTGACTTCTTGACAGGAGAGCTAAACTCTGAAAGAGATCACTGGCCAATGTAGTGCCAATTTGCAAAGTATGTGAAAGGTGTTCTTTTGCATTGGTTTATTTGGTTTTGTGAGCTCCTGGCACACAAAGAAATCTCTGTTACATCATTAGCTGGTACAAACTTAAGGAACAGATAGCTCAGGTACTAAATCCCAGAGTTAACATTTTAAAATATTAAAATGTACAATGTGCAACAAAAGATTACAAGACAAACAAGGAAACAGAAAATGATGGCCCCTCCAAAGCAACAATATAAAAATCAAAAACCACCATCGAAGAAGACCAGACTTTGGACATATTGGACAAAGATTTAAAATGATTCTCCACATGCTCAGGAAGATAAAGGAAAATACAGAGAAAGAACAAAAAGATATCAAGAAAACAATGAATGAACAATAAGGGAATCTCAATAAATAGTTAGAAATTTTTAAAAGAATCAAACAAAATACTGGAGTCAAAGATCACAATAACTGATCCCTAGGGTGTTTCAACAGCAGATTGAAGCTGGCAGAAGAAAGAATTCTTAACTTGAAAACAAGAGAATTGAAATGACTCAGGCTGAGGAGCAGAGAGAAAAAAGAAAGAAAAAAGTGAACAGAGCCTTAGAGATCTGTGTGGTGCCATCAAGCATACCAATATATGTAGAATGGGGGTTCCAGAAGGAGAAGAAAGAGAGAAAGGGGCAGAAGGAATATTCAAAGAAATAATGGCAAAAAACCTTCCCAAATTTTATGAAAAACATGAATATGCACATTCGAGAAGCCCAAGGAACACCAAAAGGATAAACTCAAAGGGAACCATGCACAGATGCATAGTAATTAAACTGTCAAATGCCAAGGACAAGAAGAGAGTTATGGAACCTGCAAGGGAAAACCAATGTATGTACAAGGGAGTCCCGATAACATTAGGTGTCAATTTCTCATGAGAAACCATAGAGGAAAAAAGGCAGTGGGATGATTAAACATTTAAAGTCCTGAAAGAAAACATTTGCCATTCAAAATTTTTATATTTGGCAAGATTGCCTTTCAAACATGAGGGAGAGAGTAAGACTTTCCCAGACACACAAAAGCTGAGGGAATTCATCACCCCTAGACCTACCCTACAGGCAATGCTAAAGGGAGTTCCTCAAACTGGAAGGAAAAGACACTAGACAGTGGATTGAAGTGGCATAAAAAATAAAGAGGTCAGGTAAAGGTAATCATATGGGTAATTATGAAGGGGAGTATTATTGTATTGTATTGTTTGTTATGTAACTCCACTTCTTGTTTCATAGAGGTGCTAAAATGCAAATGGATAAACAGTATGATAAATTGATGGTTTGGGACATATAATGTAATTTGATATAATTTGTGTCAAGTAAAAAAGGTGGGGGGATGGAGGCATACATATAGGTATGGTGTATGTGTATGTTAATGGAGGCATACATATAGGTATGGTGTATGTGTATGTTATTGAAGCTTCTTTAATAAAAAATAAAAATAAAAAATATAATAAATAAAAATGAGAAGAGACATAGACACACAGGGAGAAGCCCATACTAAGATGGAGTCAGAGATTGGAGTGATGCATCTACAAGCCAAGGAATGCCAAAGATTGCAGGTAAACCATTAGCAGTGAGAAGTGACAAGGTAGGGCCTCCCCTACAGGCTCCAGAAGGAGTATGGCCTTGATGACCCCTTGATTTCAGACTTCTAGCCTTCAGAACTGTGAAGAATAAATTTCTGTTTTAAGCCACACACATGCAAACACACATACACAGACACACACACACATATTGACATAGTAAAAAGAAAGCCTGCTTCTTAATAAAGGTCTTTCAGTTTATATTCATCATTTAGTAATTCTAAGGCCAAAATCTTACATTTTGAAATTTTCTGTATTTTCACTTTCCTTTTTGCTTACATCCTGCTTCTCTCATGATTTCAGAGTTCCTGGTTATTATTTCTTCTTTTACTACTCCTCCTTCTTTTAGTCTGGCTGCCAGACTTTGGCCTGCAGATATTTTATTTACATGATTGCTGTCTTCAACCAATACTTAATCTTATTTGTCATTTCTCTTGTAAGCAAATAACATTAAAGGTAGACAATCAGTGAATGCATATCTGTATGTACCCACTGGTAAAGTTTTACTATACCAGCTTTGAGAGGCCTTCATGTTTCCTATTTTGTCATCTGGACTTAATATCACATTCTCTATCTGCAAAAATCTCAAAGTTAAACTAACTCAGTGCTTGTCATTCTTATGGTGAAGCAACAAGTTAAGGAAGCAGCCCCAAGTCCAGATCCAGCTCAGTGGAACTGTAACTTAGCTTGGTTTAGTGACATGAAACTTTTAATTTTAATGCTGTTTTATTGTGATGGGACCATGCCTATTATCTAAGGTAGGCCTCTGCCATCTGTGAAAACCCAATAAATAGAAAACTAAAATTCAAAAAAATGTGTCTGGTTTATTTAATTCAGCATGATGTCTTCAAGATTCATCCATGTTATCACATGTATCAGAACTTCATTCCTTTCTAATGTTGAATAATATTCCATTTATATATATGTCACATTTTGTTTATTCATTCACTGGTTGATGGACACTTGGGTTGTGTCCATCTTTTGACAATTATGAATAATGCCACTATGAAAATTGGTGTGCAAATATCTGTTCAAGTCCCTGCTTTCAATTATTTTGGGTATATACCCAGTAGTGTGATTGATGGGTCATATGGTAATTTTATTCTTAGCTTTTTGAGGAACTGTCAAGTGGTCTTCTACAGTGGCTGCACCTTTTTACACTCCCACCAGCAATGAATGAGTGTTTCTATTTCTCTACATCCTCTCCAACACTTGTAATTTTCTTTTTTTTTTTTTTAATAGCAGTCATTTTAGTGGGTGTGAAATGGTATCACATTGTGGTTTTGATTTGTATTTCCATAATAGCCAATGATATCAAGCATCTTTTCATGTGCTTTTTGGCTATTTGTATATCTTCTTCAGAGAAATGTCTGTTCAAGTATTTTGCCCATTTTTTAATTGGGTGGTTTGTCTTTATATTGCTAGGTTGTAGGATTTATTTATATATTCTGGATATTAAACCCTTAACAAATATGTGATTTTAAATATTTTCTCCCATTGAGTAGGTTGTCTTTTCACTTTCATGATAAAGATCTTTGATGCACAAAAGTTTTTAATTTTGATGAGGTCTTATTTATATATGTTTTCTTTTGTTAGATATAAAGTGTAAGAAACCATTGACTTACACAAGATCCTGAAAATGCTTCTCTACAGTGTCTTCTAGGATTTTTTATATTTCCTGGTTCTTATATTTGGGTCTTTGATCTATTTTGAGTTAATTTTTGTAAATGCTGTCAGATAGGGTGCCTCCTTCATTCTTTTTGTTTTGTTTTGTTTTTGTTTATTTATTTATTTATTTATTTATTTTATATATTAAAAGATGCTTAGATAACATAAATGTTACACAAAAATTACAGGGATTCCCATGTTCCCCTCCTCCCATACCTCCCATAACCTCCCACTTAAACATCTTTCATTAGTGTGGCACATCACCTACAATGGATATACACATCCTGGGGCTTTGCCACTAAGCATGGACCACGCTGGGGGGAAGGTAATGCATTCATATGCTGAGTTTGACTTAGAGAGAGGCCACATTTGAGCAACAAGGAGACTTTCAGGTGGCAACCCTTAGGCACCCCATAACAGTAGGCTAAGTTTCAATTACAAGAGCAGAGACACGTAAGGCTAGTCATCAATAACAAGAATCCATTCGTGGACCATCCTCCTTTGGCCCTTGTCCATCATCGTCTCCTCACCAGGTGACCTGGGTGAGTCCATTGAGCTGTAGAGTAGGAGTTGCAGCTCCACCGAGATTCCAGGCACAGCTGACACATGGGCAGGCCAGTCTCTGGAAGTACACCTACAAACTCCAGCACCACATATAGGTTTGAATAGAAGGAACTGATGGAACATGTGCAGCGAGGACTTATTGAGTCCAACTCTGTCACTCTCAGGAGCACAGATTCCAAAGTATACCCACTGATAAGGTATCAATCTCTGGAGATATCCTCCCTTATATAGGACCTGGGTGTCTCCAGAGCCCTCAGGAGGCCCTCTGTGTGGGGTGATAGCCACTTTGGTGTTCTATGAGATCCTACTGAGGTGTGCATAAGTGTTACCTCTGGGATGACCTCCCGACTCTCTTTGTAGTCTCTTTTCATATGAACTCATTTATCTTTACCTTCCCCCCTTTTATTCAAGGTCTTTTTCCAGTCGTATTGCCAGTTGGCACTTGGTATTAATCCCTCATTGCCAGGGAGGCTCATGTCCCACGCTGGGGGGAAGGTAATGCATTCATATGCTGAGTTTGACTTAGAGAGAGGCCACATTTGAGCAACAAGGAGACTTTCAGGTGGCAACCCTTAGGCACCCCATAACAGTAGGCTAAGTTTCAATTACAAGAGCAGAGACACGTAAGGCTAGTCATCAATAACAAGAATCCATTCGTGGACCATCCTCCTTTGCCAGACACTGCCCCTGCACTTGGGGAATGTTGCTGCTCCCTTGGAGAATGTGGCAGAGTTCTCCAGGCTGGGAATTCAGTATTCTCTCATTTATTGAGTGATTCTCCACCCACTGTGACCATGCCTCACCCCTTGATCATTTGAACAACTTTATATATCTTTCATGTATATTCAGGTGAACATCCTCCCATGACAGCCCCATCCCAGAGATCCCCCAACAATGATCCTCTCCTGCCCCCATTGTAAACCTTCTGTGATCTAAACCTTCCTTGAAGATGAAGCCCATATAATAGCCAAATACAATTAATAGGAAAATGAAATAATAATGATAAGTTTAAAT
>JAQZBX010048620.1:0-20152 GCA_029593785.1 Cabassous unicinctus
AGCGTGCCCTCACAAGGAGGCCTCGGGACATGAACCCAGGCCTCCCATATGGTAAACGGGGGCTCTATCCACTGAGCCACACCCGCTTCCCTGCCTACAGATTAACAGCAGACATCTTAGCACCAAGAGATGCCAGATGACAATGGAATAATATAATATTTTTAAAGTGTTGAAAGGAAATAGAGTTCATGTTATTCAGTTATTCAAGAATGAGGGCAAAATAAAGGCATCTCAGACATCCAAAACTAAGAGAGTTTGCCACCTAAATGGAAAGAATTACTAAAGGATATACTTCTACAAGAAAACCCAACCCAGAGGGGTGGCGTGGGATTTAAGACACCCAAACGTTAGCAAAATTTGTTAGTAAACTTTTGACCGTAAACATCAATAATCCTTTTTCTTTGGTATTAAGGTTGGGAAAAAATCCCCACTATGACAATAAGGAAGGTGGAGAGATAGAGATAGAGATAGAGATAGAGACAGAGACAGAGACAGAGACAGAGATAGATAGAGAGCGAGAGAGAGAGTTAGTTCAGTGTGTAGTCCTAAGGTCCTGCTTGTCTGGAGGGACGATGGAGATAACTTTAGACTTGCTAAAAATTTTATTTGTTTTAGAAAAGAAAGAAAATTCTGGTGATTGAACAGAGCACAGGAAAAGAGAAATGGTAAACAGAAGTCACAAAATCAGGTGATAGAATTAAGCCCAAAATACTAGTAATGACATGAACATTAAGGGATCAAACTTATCCAGCAATAATCTAACTTATTAATAGTTAGGTTATTCGCTATAGACCAAGGCTTGCTCTAAGCATTTCACATGCATTGGCTCATTTAACCCTCATAACAAATCCCAGGAGCGAGGGACTGTTATTACCCCATTTTACAGATGAGATAACTGAGACCAGAGAGGTTAAGGAATGTGGTCAAGCCCCCACAGCTGGGAGAGGGCAGAGCCAAGATTCGAACCCAGGCATCCTGGCTCCCAGTTCTTGTCCTTTCTCATGTCCGCTGCTGCTCTCAGAAACGGGGTGCTTACACACTTAGAGAACCTACAGCTGGCCATGCACCAAGAGAGGGAGACCATCAACCTGGGTGGAAAACCCCTTTTAAAAGCAACAGGGAAAGGTTGGCTATAAAGAGATAGAGAGTGGAATGCCATAAAGAAATAACCAAAGGAAAGCTGACGTTGTGACAGTATTAACAGATAAAGTGGAATTCAAAGGAAAAAGCACGGATAGGGGTAAGGAGTGGCATGATGTACTGAGAAAAAGGACAGTCCAAAAAGAAAGTATAATAATTAGGAACATGTAGGCAACTAACAACAGAACCTCAAAACACATAACACAAAACCCAGCAGTTACAGGGAAAATGAACAAATCCACCATCAGAGAGGAAGAGTTTAACAGATCTAGCTCAGAAATGGAAATATCAAGCCAATTAAAAAATTAGCAAAGATATAGAAGATTTGAAGAACACAGTTTCAAGATTGATTTTATATGTGCATATGTGTATATTTATATCTGTGTGTTTATATTCATATATATACCTTTATAACCAGCAAATAGAGAAGAAACATTAATTTCAAGTACATGTGAAACATTTATGAAAACTGACCACATACCACATACCAGGTTACAATATAATTCAAGGAACTATATAATACAGAACATTTTTTGACCACATGCACTTAAATTTAAAATGACAGATAAACTCCATATTTCATAAATCCTAAGATGCACTTTTTTACACTATCTCTGAAACCAAGATGCACATTACAATTGTTATAGTTTAACTAGCATTGTCTTTTTTTCTATAATAGTAGATAAAATAATGGTATACGTTACAATCAGCAGTATTTTAGATTTCAAGAAAACATGGTAGTTTTAAAAACAACTGCATGGATATGTTACTACATAACTAGAAATTAATAACAAAAGAAAAATAAAAGATTTTAAAATCATCTCCTGAATACCTCTCTTGTATCAAAGAGGATATAAAAATAGCAATTTTAGACTATGAAAAATTATGGGAATGACAATTTATGTATACCAAAACTTATGCAGTCTGTCCAAAACTGTACTCAGAGGAATCTTTATAGTTTCAGTGTTTTATTCTTCAAGAAAAAAGATAAATGACATGGACATTTAATTTAAGAAATTAAAAAAAGAGCAAGAAAATAAATCTTGAAGGATTAAAGATAAATGGAGGAAGTAGTGATTTTTTAAAGAGTTCAATAGTAGGAAGAATACACAAATTCAACATCTTTTTCTTAGAAAAGGCCAATAAAATAGACAAACTACTGGTAAAATCTAATCAAGAAAGAGAAAAACATTAATGAGAAAGATATATAACCAGAGATGCAAGAAAAATTATTAAAACAAGAGAACGCCACATGGAATTCTATCTAATAAATTTTAAAATCTTGATTAAATGTATGATAGTCTGGGGAAGCAAAAGTTACACGAACTGTTGTTTTGTTTTTTTTTTCTTAAAGATTTATTTATTTTATTTTATTTATACCCCCCCTTGCTGCTTGTGCTGCTGTGTCCATTCGCTGCGTGTCTTCTCTGTGTCTGCTTATCTCCCCCTTGCTGTGAGGTCTTGCCGCATCAGCCCACGGCGCCGCTGGAGCCGGCCTGCCCTCACAAGGAGGCGCCAGGAAGCGAACCCGGGGCCTCTCATATGGTAAACGGGTGCTCTATCCATTGCGCCACACCTGCTTCCCGACAAACTGTTTTAAGAAGTAGAAAATCTGAATAGAAATTAAGTGTGGAAAACAATCACACACACACATCCTGCCCTAATGCGTTGTCTTCAGAAAGCTTTCACCAAAAAATTTTAAGCCTTCAAGGAACAGAAATTTTCTATGCTATTTAAAATGTTCCACAGCATAAATAAAGGAGAAAAACTTCCTAACTGATTTTATGAATAACACGTAACCCGGACACCAAAACCTTCCAAAGATGAAACAAAAAATAAAGACATGGACCGATCCTGCTTGTCACTGGGGATAGAAAAAAATCCTACAAAAAAAGTTCATGGCAGGCACACACAGGCCCAACCACCACTCACCACCCCCAGCTCCAAATGCATAGAAATGCTGGATAAAATATAACATAAAATAATTAGAGATGTAGTTGAGCTTGAAGGAAAGGAAATCCTCAGGCATAAAAAGTGAAGAGATATAAGCGCTGGGGCAGGGAACTGTCAGTTGGGGCAGGGAACTGTCAGCTGGGGCCCCAGAGGCTCTGAATGGCAGATGGCAAACTCCAGAGGCCAGGGCGTGGCGCTTTGGTGTCCACAAAGAGACCGGAGATGAAGCCTGGTCCCTAATGAAATGAGGAACTGGAACTGAGCTCCTGCACAGACCTAGGATTCTGGAAACAGAGGCTAGAAAATTCAACACCTGTTTGAGGGAAAGTGCAACAGGGCTGGGGTGGGAGGAAGCCTTCCAGAAAGAAAGGAAACCCCAAGTCTGCACCATGGCCGTGGAGTCCAAATTCATACTACACATGTGGTACTAGAATCACCATCCAAAGAAATAATGGGGGTGGGGGAGGGCGGGGAATGGGTGTCATCCATGGGAGCTCTCATAAGAAACAATTTTTAAAACATTCTGAAGCAACACTTTCACAACCCAGATGGCACAGGGCTACCATTTAAAAAAAAAAAAAAAATCACCAACCTTAAATTAGTTTGGATAATTTTTGCTTCCCTAGAATATCATATAGAAATTAAAATCCACCCAAGAAAATGATTCACCATGAGGGAAAATCAGCTGATAAACAAACAGAAGGACTAACACTCCATGAACTTGAGTTAAGAGGAAAAAAAAACTGAAAAGAAGATAATTATGTTTAAATTAAGCAAGTAAAAGCATAAAAAACAGTAATGAAACAACAGGAAACTACAAAAAAAAGCATGTCGATTTGAAAGATTTTCATAAATTTTCCAGAAATGAAAATGGAAGGTGGAAATTAAAAATACAATACAAGGGTTTACTAGCAGATCAATGAGTAAACTAGGAGATTTGGTGACCTAGAAGATAAATCTGACATAACCACCCAGAATGCATACATGGAAAATATGAAACTGAGGTTAAGAGGAAGAAAATAGAATGAGAAGGTCTAAAATCATTCTAAAAATCACAGAGATTCTGGTAGAAACGCACCCCCCCACCCCCCTCACCCAGGGAATGCATCCCCAGAAGACTTACTATAACCACCTCAGGACGAATATGTTAGCATCAGTACAAGTTCTGAAGCATTCCGGGTACACTAATAACTAAGACTCAC
The DNA here is from genome assembly GCA_029593785.1 of Cabassous unicinctus. Taxonomy (NCBI): domain Eukaryota; kingdom Metazoa; phylum Chordata; class Mammalia; order Cingulata; family Chlamyphoridae; genus Cabassous; species Cabassous unicinctus. Next base: position 4,296 of record JAQZBX010048620.1, read on the forward strand.
ATAGGGCTGACCATATGCTAGGTACTATTTTAAGAACATTACATAAATTAACTCATTTAATTCTCACAACAACCTAAGAGTTTGGTAATATCATTATCACCAATTTATAGACATAAATTGTGCCTAGTACATAAACTGAGACATAGAGTGTTTCAGTAATTCTCCCAAGCTATTAAATGTTGGAATCAGAGTCACATCCGTATAGCTAGCTCCAGAGTCCATGTTTTTAACCATCCGTGCCGTATTTCCCTTCATATGTGTGACCAGCATATCAAAGGCAAACATAGAGAAAAAGGTAGAGGGACTATTTGAAAAGAAAATGACCAAAAGTTTTGCAGAACTAAAGAGAGCCACTCGTCCTCATATTGAAGAAATCGTTCAACTTCCAAGCAGGAGAATAAATATATATATATACCTAGATACATCTCAGTGAAGCTAAAAAATGTCAAAAGAAAGAGAAAACCACAAAAACAACCAGAGAGAAAGACATCATTCACAAAAGACTGGATGCTTCTCTGAAGAGTAGTGAGGACGAGACACAAGGAAATAAGGTCTTCAAAGGGCTGAAGGAAAATAAGTTTCACCCCAGAATTCTATACCCTGTCAACTATTAAAAGCAAAATAAATGAACCAAGGCCAAGAGAGCTTACGCAGGTCTTCACTGAAAGAATCACTAAAGGGTTATGTAAGGAAGTTGGAAATGGAACACAGAAAGAAGTAGGATGCATAAGCAAGGGTAAGCAAAGAATCTGGCAAGGTGCTGTAAATCTAAACGGTTATTAATTGTAATTAATAATAACAACAATGATAAAATATTGGGGAGTTTATAAACAATTCTGTGCTAAAATTAGACAACAAAAGATGTGAGATGAGAGTATGATCAGAATCAAAGTGTTCTAAGGTTGTTCTGTTTCGAAGGAAGGTAGAGGTTTTTATTTAATACATTCCATGTTAAACCAAGCATACGTATTAAAAATGTAGACATTAATCACCGAAAGAATGAAAAATAGATTATATGACTTCCAAACCAGTAGAGGGAGTAAAAAGGGATACAGTTCAGCCATTCTTTTAGAGAGCAGAAAAGATTAAAAAAATAAACAATGAAAAAGTAAGGTAAGTAGAAAACGCACATACTCTAACAGAAACACCAATAACAACAAGAATTGAAAACATTAAATTTGCTATGAGAGACACTTCTCAAACATGATGATGCAGAACTGCTCAAAATGAAGAGATACTAAAAACATATACTAGACAAATGCTAACCAAGAAAGAGTTGTTATATTAATAAAAACCAAAAAGCATTTTGGGGATTAAGAGGATTAATAACACAAAGAAAAACAGAGTAATCCACCGGGAAGATTTAACAATCTTGAACCCATATGCCTCTAAAAATATTGCCTTAAAAAAAAAAGACAAAATTACAAGGAAAAATCAAACGTGAAATAAATTCATAAACATACTGGGAGATTTTAACACACCTCCCTTTGAAATGTATATATTAAGCAGCCAAAAAATTAAGGATATAGAAGATACAAACAATACACTTAATAAGACTGAGCTAAAGAATGTATATATATAATTCTGCACCCAACAATTAGAAGATATGTATTATTTTCAAACATAATGAAACAAAAAATGGCCATATATTAACCAGGACACAAAGTAATGCTCAAGTAAAATTAAAGAATTGATAGCACGCAAATCACCATCTCTGACTACAATGTAATAAAATTGGAAATCAATATTTTAAAAAGAAGAAAAGAAAAATATGCCTTTGAAAATGTTTAAGATTCTAAATAATTCATGAGTCAAAGAAATTATAAAATTTCTAGTTATTGAGCAAATGGTACAAACAGTACATAAAATAATTACATAAACCAACTCTATTGATGTATAATTTCTAAATCATCACATAATGACTTGATATTTGAATATCTATTAATATAATTTATTGCATCAATAAGTCAAAGGAGAAAAATCATGCTTATCACCAAACAGGTTAAATGCATTTGAAAAACTGGAGTCCTCAATTATTTATAAATACTAGTAATACCGGATACTTTTTTTAAAGTTTAGAAATCTCATCCTCATACATAGCAGCAGCATAGATGATGAAACATTTAAGTCAGGAAGAGAATAAAGGAAGTCCATTATCGCCACTGTTAACATTGTTCTAGAAGCACCAATGCAATTAAAAAAGAAAATTAAATGAAAAGAATAAATGTTAGAAAGAATTACCAATATTTGCAGATGGCATTATTTTCTTCCCCCCAAAATTTAACAAGAATAAAAATTGTTTTAAAAAATAAGATTTTATAAATATGGGCGGTTCTAAGATCTAAGATGAAAACGTCTTGAAATGGACTGAGCTGACGACAGCACAACTCTGTGCCACTGAGTGTACACTTTGGATGGATTGTACAAGGCAGGGGACTGTATAACACAGTGAACCAAACACATGGTGAATGATGGACTGTGGTTAACAGTACAAATAAGAGAACATTCTCTCCTGAACTATAACAAATATACAATACTAATACACGGTGTTAATAACAGGATGGTTTATGGGAAAATACATCAAATGTAAGTTATGGACTATAGATAGCAGTAATATTGTGATGGCGTTCTTTCATCATTTGTAACAAATGTGTCACAACAACGTAAGGTGGTAGTGGGGTGACGTATGGGAATCCTGTATGGTATGCATGATTGTTGTTTACATTTTTGAAATAAAAAAATAAATGGTAAAAAAAAAAGAAGGCCCCATAACTCCCTTTTCCCCAATTCCAATTATATCCTTTTCCTTTCAATCCAGAGGTAAACATGATCCTGAATTTTTGGTTAATTATTCCTTTGTTTCCCTTTGTGGCTCTACCAACTGCATACGTATCCATAAACATATTTAACTTTGCCTGTTCTTGAAGTTCAAATAAATGGAACCATACTGTATGGCTTTTCTGTGAAAATAATAGTTTATAAATATGGGCAGTTATAAGATCAACATAAAGTCAATAGCTTTCCTTTACACTGGCAATAACTAGTTAAATGTGTAATAGAAAAGATTCCATTCACAATAGCAATACAAACACGTAAGAATAAGTTATATGAGAAATTTATAGGACCTCCATGAAGAAATCTACTACATTCTACTGAGGAACACAATGGAAAACTTGACTTAACACTATATACAAAAATTAACTCAAAATGGATCATGGACCTAAATATAAAGGCCAAACTATAAAACCCTTAGAAGAAAAGATGGAAATAAATCTTCATAACCTTGAGTGGAGCAAGGCCTTCTTAGACATAATACCAAAAGCACAAGCAACCAAGGAAAAAATAGATTGGACTTGATCAAAACTAAAAAGTTTTGTGGTGCAAATAATATCAAGAAAGTGAAAAGATACCCAAAGAATGGAAGAAAATACTTGTTAATCATATATCTCACATGAAACGTGTCCAGAATACATAAAGAATACTTACAACTCAATAATAAAAAGACAAACCATTCAATTTAAAAATGGGCAAAAAAATAAATAAAAATAAATAAATAAAAATGGGCAAAGGATTTGAATACACATTTCTCCAAAGATATACAAATAGCCAATAAGCACATGAAGAGATGCTCAACATCACTAGTTATTAGGGAAATGCAAATCAAAACTACAATGAGATACTACTTCACATCCACTGGGATGTCTATAATCAAAAAGACACTAACAAGTGTCGGCAAGGAAGTGGAGAAATTAGAACTCTCATACATTGCTGGTAGGAATGTAAAATGGAGCAGCTGCTTTGGAAATCCGTCTGGTAGTTCCTCAAAATGTTAAGCATAGACATGCCAAATGGCCCAGCAATTCCACTGCTAGGTATATACCCAAGAGAAATGAAAATACATGCCCACAATCAACTTGTACACGAATGCTTATAGTAGCACTACTCACAATAGTCAATCGGTAGAAACAACCTAAATGTCCATCAATTGATAAATAATAAGTAAAGTATGGTATAGCCATACAATAAATATTATTCAGGCATAAAAGGGAAATGAGGCTCTGATTCATGCTACCACATGAATGAACCTTGAAAACAATATGCTAAGTGAAAGAAGCTAGACATAAGACCACATATTGTATGACTCCATTTATATGAAGTGTTCAGAACAGGAATATTTATCAAGACAGAAAGTAGATCAGAGGTTGCCTAGGACCAGGAAGGTGGGAATGGGGAAGGACTGCTAACAGGTGCGGGGTTTCTTTTGGGGATGATGAAAATGTTCTGGAATGGACTGTGGTGAGGATTGCACAACTCTGTGAACATACTAAAAACCATGGAATTGTACACTTTAAATGGCTGAATGGCATGGCATGTGATTATATCTTAATAAAGCCACTGAGAAAGAGAGAACTTCCAGCTTCCAATTACCTTTCTGCACCCACTGTTCTGCCTTCCCAGCTTTAGTCATAGCTCAACCATCTGTGCTCATACCAATCTCTCTACTTCCACCAGATCCAATGATCTCACACCTTCTCAAGAACTTAGCTCCAGCAATTCTTTCTCTTACCTCAATTTTATACATCAAATTGGATCATTTCCATCAATAAGCAAACATACTGTTATTTCTCCTTTGCTAAAACAAAACAAAACAAAAAACCCTCTCAAACCCTCTTCTCTCAGCAGCTACCTCTCCATTTCTTGCTCTCCTTTGCAGCAAAACTCCTTGAGTAACCCATATTCACAACCTCCAATTTATCGCTTCCCATTCTCTCATAAATTCACTACATTAGCTCTTTTCCTCACCACTCCACCAAACCACTCTTGCCTGGAGTACATTGCTGAGCCCACTGGTCAATCCTCGGTCCTTGTTCTCTCTGACATGTCATCAGCATTTGACTAAGACCACACACTTCTTCATGATACATTTTCCTTACCTGGCTTCAGGATATAATACTCTCCTGGTTTCTTCCTACATGACTGGTCACTTCTTCGCCTGTTTTGCTGGTCCCTCTTCATCTCTCTGACTTCTTTTTTTTTTTTAAAGACTTATTTATTCCCTCTCCCCCGTTGTTTTGCACTCGCTGTCAGCTCTCTGTTCTTCTGTGTCTGCTTGTCTTCTCTTCAGGCAGCACCAGGAACCGATCCTGGGACCTGCCAGAGTGGAGAGAGGTGTTCAATCTCTTGTACCACCTCAGCTCCCTGGTTTGCTGCATCTCTTATTGTCTGTCTTCTGTGTCTCTTTTTGTTGCATCATCTTGCTGCGCCAGCTCTCCACGTGGCCCAGCACTCCTGCGTGGGCCAGCACTCTGCTCGGGCCAGCTTGCCCCGCAGGCCAGCTTGCTTGACACCAGGAGGCCCCAGGAATCGAACCCTGGACCTCCTATATAGTAGACAGGAGCCCAATCGCTTGAGCCACATCCTCTTCCCTTCCTGACTTCTTAATGCTAGAATATTCTAGGGCTCAGATATTGGTCCTCTCCCAACGTCAATCAGACTTACTGCTTTAAAAACCTTTTTTATATCGACGACTCCCAAACTTATATTTCCAGCTCTTGACCTCTCTCCAAAACTCCGGACTCATGTCCAACCGAATATTCAATCTCTGCATTTGGATGTGTATTATACATCTCCAATACAATACGCCCTTAATTGAACTTTTAGTCTCGATGCCCTCCAAACCCTGCTCCACCCTGTCTTTCCTATCTCAGCTATGGGCAACTCCATCCTTCTAGTTGCTCAAACCAAGAGCTTTCTTTTCCTCATAATCCATCTAATGCATCAGGAAGCCCTGCTGGCTCTGCCTTCAAAATATACCTGGAACCTGACCCATTCACTCCACCTCCACCGCTATCGTTTTGGCTCAGACATCATCTCTCACTGCCAGCTCGCTTTTGTCCCTCCTCATGGCACCAATAAAAGAGCGAACCTTTGAAAACATAATTTCAATCACAGCACTCCTGTTCAAAACCCTGCAGTGGTTCCCTATCTCATCCAGGGTTAAGTCAAATCCCTTACCCTACCCTGCAAGAGGCAAACCATCTTTCTGCCCACCTCCTTGATGAGATCTCTGTGACATCATCTCCGGCGGCACTCCTCCTATTCCTCGAACATGCCATAGCACCTTTCACTAGGTGGGTGTCTGGAACAACCCTCACCAAGATCAGGGTTTCTCAACCTTTGGACTGTTGACATGTTGGACCAGATGCTTCTCTGTGGTCAAGACTATCCTGTGCATGGTGGAATGTCTAATAGCATCCCTGGCCTCTATCCACCGGAGGCCCCACAGTCGTAACAATCAAAAATGCATCCAGGCCTTGCCAAATTCCCCTGGGGGCACAATCACCCCAGGCTGAGAACCCCTGGCCCAGACCATCTGCATGCTGTCTCTCTCACGTCCCTCAAAGCTCACCTTCTCCAGGAGGCCCACCCTGAACATCCTGTTAGTTCTTTGACCCATGCCCCTCTCCCCCACCCCACACTGAATGAATTGGCTCATTCATTACATTTAGTGTTTGCCGTCTGGCTCCAGAGGGGTTGGGCTGCTCCTCTGCTTCGTTTCCTGATGGATCCTTTGACCCTACTCGTGGCACCAATGCCTACAACAGTGCCCGGCACACAGTGGATTCTCAATAAGGATTTGTTGAATAAATGGATCAGAAGCCTCAATATGGTAATATATAATAAATACAGCAAAGACATTGATTTAATCTCTAAATTTTCCTTAATTTATCTGCACATGAAACACAATTCCAATACAAATCTCTCTTGAAAATTATTTGAAACTTGACCCAGTATTTCTAAAGTGCACCTAAAAGAATAAAAAATGTGATATTGCTCAAGACTAATAATGATAGAACATAGACTATGGGAGGTGCTTTGAAAAACCAGAGGAGGGGAGAGGGGGTTGCAAGTGTGGGGTGGGGGAGGAGGGGATGGGTCGAAGAACTGAAAGCGTGGTCAGGATGGGCCTCCCCCAGGAGCAGGACTGGGTGGGAAGGGTTGAGCTAAGTGACTGTTGGGTTTATTATGCCTTTTTAAGCTACATACATGTCTTACTATGATTTTCTTCAAAGTTATTTTAAAAATCAATAAGCATGCCCCTCCTTCACGTAGTAGATTGACTAGGATTAAGAAAACGAAGATTCCCAGTGTTGGTGTGACTATGAGAAAAAATAAAAGAGGTTCAGGGACTGCTGGCTTAAAAGTAGGTAAGATCTTTCTGGAAGGTGATCTGTTGGGATGTTTTAAAAACTTGAAAACCCTGCATAGAGCTTCGAGCTAATAATTCCACTTCTAGGAATTCATCCCGAAATTACACAAAGAACGCTCACGTCAACATTCTTTATAAAACTGAAAACAAAAATGAAAACCACCGAAACGTCGAACAGGGAACTGGTTATATAAATTATAATAAATTCATACGAAAGAAGGCCGTGCAGGTGTCAAAAGCAGGATGGAAACAGATCCATTCCCACAGACAGGCATGCATGGTGCATAAAGTGATTAAACAGGTTATATGCGGTATGCATAAAGATAATTGCATTTTTATAAACTGATCATAATTTATGAGTTTACGGACACAAAATGATACAAACATAAAACACCTTCTCCCTGCAGAGATGCTGCAGATCCGGAAGGCTGCCCTGGGTAGGGAGACTTTTATTACCTCCTTTCTGCTCTTTTTAAGGCATTTCTGCAGGAACTTTCTAAGACTCGAGAAGGCGGAGGCAGGAACGCGGCGGTGAGGTCCCTCAGATGTGGGGACGGGGTAAGAGTCAGTCTTCTGTGCTACCCACTTGCCCCAGCTGGGTCCAGCCAGCAGCCCAGAGACGAGGACTTTGCCCCCTACCCGGCCAACTGGGAGATCCCGGCACAGAGACCACAGCCTGGCAGTGCTGAGCCCCCCAATAGCTCCGCAGCCATGGCCTGTGGTCTTGGCCATTGCCTTCCCCTTCCAGGGCTCTGTCCAGGCCCTCGGCACCAGGCCCTCCCCCTCCAGGAGGAAAACTGCCCACCTCATCAATGAAGGCTCTGGGCTCTGAATTCCCCAAGCCCAGAACTCAAATGCAGTCCAGAGACATATTTTCTTGGGTTCGTGTAAGGCTTTCACTTTAAATTTGGAATTAGTCTACAGAATTTAGAAGGGAAGAAATGTCATATAAAAACCTACCTGTTGGGGAGTGGCTAAAGCTCAAGTGGTTGAGCCCCAGCTTCCCATGTATGAGGTCCTGGGTTCGATCCCTGGTACCTCCTAAAAACAAACAGAAACAAACAAAAAACCCAACTTTCACTGGGGAGCGGATGTAGTGCCTGCTTCCCAAGTATGAGGTCCTGGGCTCAATCCCCGGTACCTCCTAAAAAAAATAAAATAAAATAAAATAATTAAATTAAAAAAAAAAAACACAACCTACCTGTTCTTGAAGATTGGGAGCACCTGGCCACCCTGGGCCCCCACCCCTCACTGCGCTGACGGCTGGAGGCGTGTCCCATTGCCCCTTAGGGGGGGCCCAGCTCCCAGGCCTCCCAGCTTGCACCTGGCCTGGCCCTGAGGAGCCCATGGCCCCAGCAGGCTGTCTTCCAACCTGCGATGCCTCGGCCTCCCGGGTTGATGCCTCTCTTTCTCCCCCACCCGTGAGCAAGAGCTGCCAGGCCCCTTCTTGGGCCCCCATCCTCAGCTGGGGTAACCAGTGCCAACCTACCCCCTTCTCTGCCCTGCCCCTTAAGGAGCCAGAGAGCTGACCCACTGCAGAGGGGTATGGGGGAGCCCCGTGTCCCTGCTGCTGCTCGTCCTGCCCAGGGGGACCCGACTAGGGCCAAGCACTCCGTCAGCACCTCACCCCAGCCCTGGGCTCCAGAAGGGAACACGGAGCAGAAAACAATCCTGGGCCTGGGCGACGCTGATCCCAGCAAGAGAGAACTCCCTTAGCAGACAACAGCCTCAGGAACACAGAAACCCATCAGAACCGGCGTCTTGGTGTGCGTTTTCTGGAAACTCCCAAGTGGAGCACCGGGAAGAAAGATTATGTGAAGATTTCCCTAACCTATAGGAAGCGCGAAGGGCAAGAGCAGACGAGGGAGAAGCCGGTCCCACAGGGTGCTCGGGAGCCGGGACGGCCCTTCGGGGTTACCCAAACTGAGGCAAGGGGACCGGGGCTTTGCACCCCACTCAGCCAGTCATTGGACGAAGGATGGCCGCATCCTTGGGCAAGGAGCATCCCTGAGGCCAAGGGCAGTTTTCAGGGTGGGCGGGGCACAGCCGGGAGGTCAGGAGCAGAAATTCCCAGGAGCCCGAATGGGGCCCACGGGGGCCCACGGGGGCCCACGAGAGTCGGGTTGCGCACCCCCAGGCACGCCCACTCCCCAGGGGCCATCGGGGAGCGTCCTAGGGGAGGGGGCCAGGGCTGAGTGCACGAAGGCTGCCCTGCTGAAGGACGGAGGGTCCCGAGAGACACCCTCTCCCCACGGGGGCGCTCTCTTGGGCAAGGCCGTGGAGGAAGGGCTGGAAACGAGAGGAGAGTGCTGAAAACTCAGTCACATCCCCGTCATTGATTTGAAACAGAACATTAATTCTGTCATTAGAGTCCATTTCAATTTTGTAATAACATAAAAAGTTAAGAGTCTAATTTATTCATACAAATCTTGTTAGCATCCAATTTCCACATAATGTAACATATTCCTTAAAAAGCTGACAAAGCAGGAGAAATTTAAAACATTGAAAAGACATGCAGGGTGGTGGTGATGGTGGCGTGATACTGTGAACATAATTAACAGTGCTGGGTTACATACTTGAATGTGGTTAAAAGGGGACATTTTAGGTTGTATATATGTTACTAGCATAAAATTTTTTTTTAAAAAGACATTCAAGGGCTCAAGGTGAGCAGAGGGGTTGACCAGGGCTGGGAGGTGACTCCAGAAAGGGGCTGGAAACTTCAAACAAGAACTGATGGATGCTGGGCAGGCAGGCTGAGCCTCGCTCCTGTCTCGGGGCCACTCGAAGGAACTCTGTCTCCCATCCTGTCCCAGATGTCCCCTTCCCACCACCGCACTGCCTCCATGCTGTCCCAGCGCGCGCCTCCCCTTCCAGGGCCACACACAGCTCCTAGCACTTTCCTCAGCGAATTCATGCTCGAGAGTCTGAAACTCCTCTTAATTACATGTCTGCCGTGTTTGCATTAGATGACTGTCACCCTGTAATTCACCCGTACACGGGTTTTAATTGTACAATCATCTTTCCTACACGCCACTCTTCTGCTAGAACCTGGAACAGCAGCAGTTTGGGCCATTTTGTTTATTCCTCAACCCCCAAACAGCTGATGACTGGTAATTGCACACTGTGCTTCCCCCCCTTCTTCCAGGATTACCTGTTAGGTGCTGGGACTGGAGAGAGGCTCCTGTCACCTGGAAGCCACCTTCCAGCACAATATTTGGCTGTTTCATGGCTCACATAAATTCTAGAGGAAAGGTCAGCAGCAACAAGCAATCTTCCAATTACCTGCCACATGCTCTCTGGGGGCCCCCGTGCACATCGTTTCTCTCCAGCTCCAGCCAGACGGGTGGGGCGAGCCCTCGCTGGGGGAGCGTTCCTCCAACCTCACAAAGGGACGGAGGGCAGCGTGTGAGCCTAAGAAATCCAGCAGTGTTGAGGTGCCAAGGTCACTGGGAGAAGCCGGAAGGAGAACTATAAATTACAAAGTCCTGGAGGGCTGCCAGGGCCCCAGGAAGCTACATTTAGCATATCATCCTCCCAGCGGCAGGGTGAAGCCTTAACTCCTTTTCCCACGGAATTTGAATGGAATCGGTTAGGAGAACACTGTGATTGAAATATCACCAATTGGCTTTTCCTGACAACTCTGCAATAGAGTGCCATTGCGAGGGGGGGCGGGGTGGTGGTGGGCAGGGACAGGAGGGGCGGGAGGTGGCTGTTGTGTTCTCCAGCTGGCCGAGATGGCGGTAAGGGAGCCCCATTCAATATTTATGAAATCCAGATGAAGCCCTACGCTGGCAATGAGCTGATATCATAACACAGATTTCAAAAACGCCTTGACATTTGCCCAAGATCAAATTTCTCCTTGCGAAAGCCCGCGAGGCTCTGTGCTGGCAGCGGTCTGTACACTCTGCCTCTCCCGCCCACCCCCGCCCCTACCCACGTCTGCAACCTTCTTCATTTAAACCCGGGTAATTAAAACTGGGATCAGGAAAGCGGAGGGATTAGAGGGGTGTAGACAATAGGAGGATACCGCCACGGATCTCTTTTTCTTTGCAGAAAATCTTAGCAGCGTTTTTCAACGATGAAAGACAAGAGTTTTGATAATTTTTATTGTTAAACACTTTCCAACGAGCAAAACAAAGCTCTGGTGATGATTTAACTGACGAGGCTTCTGACAGCATGTTTGGATGAAGAGACGCCGGGCGATGATCCATCACACGTCAACTCGTGAATCAGAAGTCAGGCAGGAAATGCATTTCCTTGGAGCCCAGAGCCTCATTTAGGCCAGTTTTTGATTCCCTTTAAGGAATCCTTGGAGACAGAAACCCTGTTGGTTCCTGGAGGAGAGTATCACCAGCTTTCCCATGAGATACGGGAGACCAGCGTTTCCAGCGGGGTCCCGCACCCCTCAAGGCTCCTTCTCCCACCTCCGCCCATGTCTTCGGGAGACAAAGGCTCCCCGTGTACCAGGCCTGAGACCCTGCCTGTTGAGGCATGAAAAACTGTGTGGAATCCAGGCGTGCAGTTCCCAGGGATGGTTTACCGTTAAACAGCAAGGGCGATTTAGGTGGGTTTTGATAAACACTTACTAGTCCACCTCGGAAGAGAAGAGCACTTGTCAAGCATGCATCTTTATGAGCTGCCTGCCTATAAACCTAAAGGTCCCTGCTTAATGTTGGTTTGGCAGTAAATTGGCGCGAGGCACAGATCTGCTTCATCATATTAGCATCGACCCATAAAATGTTACTGAATGATTCCTCAAATCTGCCAAGTCTTCAAATCAATTTTGGAGGAAGTGTCAAGGCTTTTTTTTTTAAAAAAAAAAAAAAAGAAAAAAAACTTTGATAGACCTTTCATATTAGTTATCACAGAACAGCATAAACCTTTCTAATCTGTCTTCCCACACAAAAAAAGGTGTTGTTTTCCCATACTGCTTTTAGCTCTTCCATCGTTGCGTGCCCGCCTCCACACCGCATCAACAATGTGTGTGTCATGGATTCATTTGCTGCCCTATTTTACAGTGACTGGCGTTTTGCTCACACTGTCCCTGCCCCCACGGTCCCAAAGCTTGGAGAGGATTTCCACACGCACCAAGATAAAGTTCTCATCCCTGGCCCTTGGCATGCAACCCCAAGCCCGCCTCCCTCAGGAAGCCTTCCATAACTCTCCACCAAACCCTGATCATTGCTCCACACCCTTGTGTGCTGGCTCAGCCAGACAGGTCTCCCAGGTGCCCAGTGCTCCTCCTTCTCTTTGGACTTCACACTGCTGGCCGTCAGGGGCAGGGCTCATTCTGGTGTGGTCCAGGAAGTGTGGTCTACCCCTCCCCCATCTGCTCTGGTCTCTCTTCCTGCATGGAGCCCCCTTCCCCAGGCCAGACACACCCCTCTCCCCCACTTTCATCAGAGCTGTGTGTGAATCTGCCTCTCTCGCTGCCCGGAGGCAATGACTGGATCTCAAACCCACACAAACTGCAGAACCTCAATTTAAACTCACAGGCTCGAACCCAGAGCTCCCATCTCCCAGGTTGTGCTGTTTTCCAAGAAACTGTGCCAGATTTAAGGAGAAAGAGGACTAGCCACACTAAAAGAAAGCAGGTTTTATTAAGGTTCCCATCAAAATGGTGATGGGGCAGAATTGGATAAGGTGGTAATAGACCCGGCCCTTTTGCCTTCACTTGACCAGAGGGCATGTCATCTATGAAAAGGCGGAGGTGAAAAAGCTGGGAAGGCTGCATGGAGCCGGGGGAGGGTGCTGCACTCAGGAGGGGCTTCCAGGCTTTTCTGGAGGGACCCAACAAGCAGATAAACCCATCAGGGATGGGGCCACACCCAACCTACATGGCCAGTGCCTGGAGCACTGGGGTGAGGAAACAGGAGCTGAGCATGGCTATTGGGGGTCCCCAGGCAGCACAGGAGCAGGCTACCAGCACAGGACACCTTCCAGGGACTGGAACCTGACTTCCAGAGCCCTCCCCACTGCAGCCTGGTCACAAACAAATCCCAGTGCAGTCAGCCGGGATGGGAGAGGAGAAAGGAGCCAATGGACAGACCTTCATCCTTGTGGTCCCAGGGGGTATTTACGGGGTGCCTCTGCTGTGCCAGGACCTGTGCAAGATGCTGGGGTACAGCAGTGAGCATGACAGACAGGGCAGCCTCAATGCTCATGAAATTTGTGAAGGAAATGAAAGACGTCTAAAAATCCTATGTGCCAAGGATCGGAATTACGCTGATGAAGAGGCAGGGCCAGAGGGACCACAGCGGGCTTCTGGAATGTTCCAATTCCAGCCCTGATACTTGGTTCACGGACACGTTTGGTTGGTGGGTATTCTGGGCACTTTACTGTACAATTGTTGTACTCAGAATGAAAAAGTTTTAAATGTACCATAGTGAATGCAGGACAGGAAGAGGTATCAATGGGAAACCATTTAGGGAAAGTGGAACTCAAAGGGACACTGGCCAGGGGGGCCCCATGCTCCCTAAGCCTTTGTTACACACATTGCCCTTGACCGACATGATCTCTCACCTGAGATGGAGAGGAACTGAGCCTTGGCTGAGAGGGGGAAGCAGCCGTAATAACGAGGATGCCACTTATAGTGGGCACAAGGGCTCTAGGAGGTGGGCTCCACTGTTATCTCCAATGTATAGATGGGGAAACTGAGGTCCCTGCGCACACAGCAACCATGCGGTGAGGCTGGGATTTAAACCCACGCAGTCTGACTCCGGGTGTTGGCTTCAATCACATCCCAGAGGCAGCTGCAGGGGGTGCGGCTGGCCGTCAGGGCTGACCACTGACACTTTAATTCATGGGAGAGAGACTCGAGAAGGGTTAAATAGGCCGAGATCGTGCTTTCACGTGGATGAATGGTCTTGAAACCCTCCTGAGACCACAGAGCATCAGTGGTGATGGAGACACCAAATCTGAGTGGGAAACAGCAAGACGGACCCAACTTGGAGAAATACAATTTATCATGCATACCAACGCTAAATCCATGCGAAATGATTTTCATGAGAAACAAGCACATGAGCAGCTGCTGTGCAGGCACAGGGGGTGGGGGTGGGGGTGAGCAGATGACTGTGGGCAGCCTCTGGACTGGGCAGCAGACTTCACCTCCCAAATATGACGATGGGGGGCAGGGGACATCACGACTCGCCAGAGGTCCCCACGCCCCATGCCCAGCCCCGCACCAGCCTCTGCCAAAAGGATGTAAATAAGACATGGGGAACCTGAGAGAGCTGTCAAGGAAAAGTCCTCAGAAGTAGAACTCAAGTTGGACCCTGACGTGTACAGCAGAGGAAGGGAAGAGTATTCCTGGGAAAGAGAAGCATGCATGAAAAGGTGAAGGTGTCAGAAAGGGCTCAAACCCCGGCCTCAGCAAGCCAGAGGCTGGCTGCATCATCCGCTGGCTCAACCAGTGTAGAGAGAGTGCCTGAATCATGAACTGGGTTCATCCAGTGTAGACAGAGTGCCTGCATAATGCCCTGGATCAACCAGTGTAGGCAGACTACCCTGCATTACACACTGGGCTCAACCATCCTAGCTCTGAGAGACAGAGCCTGATGGACCAGGCCAATACCTGAGCTGAACTAAGTCTCAGAAAGTCTCCAAAGCCAGAGAGTGGGGGCAGGCACAGACTAAATGGAGGAAGGTTCTAGTGCTCACATCCTAGGCTCAACCAGTGTAGGCAGACTGCCTGCAACACACCCTGGGCTCAACCAGTGTGGACAGATTGCCCGTACCAGGCACTGGCTGACCCAGTGTAGACAGACTGCATAGTTTAGCCTGCAAATAATTGCTGATTCCCTTTCCCGGCTGCGTTCCTCGTGGCCAAAACAGTCAAAAGGGAGCAGCATTTGCCCCAGCAGCATGACCTGTTTGTGTCCGTACGCCCTCCCCGGGACCTGGGTCAGGGTCCTGCACGTGGCAGGACCCATCAGTATTGGCTGGGTGCCTGGATGCTCCCTTTGAGCACTGCCTCCTGTGGCAGGAGAAGCGATGCCCCAGCTTCTCAGGGCTGGATGAGGGTCCCAGGTGAGTCAGCCGCCAACAAGAGGCAACCTCGAAGGTGGGGATGACTTGTCTGCCAAGTGTGAGTCAGACCGTGCCTGGCAAGGGGCTGCTGACGGAAGGGTGCTCCTGTCCTGTCTTCCCACTGATGAGCATCTGGCCAGGCCCAGCAGGCCTTGTGGGCCATGGTGACAAGAGCAGCAGCTGGAACACAAGGGCCAGTCCAGCCCAGCCAGGTCAGTCTGGCGAGACGCCCCTCACCAGGCAAAGAGCCCAAGGGACTGAAGGAATCAGCCCCAGAGAGGCCTGGGGGGCCGAGCGGTACATCTATGCCTCCGAGAATCCTCTCCTTGGCTCTTGTCCCTCCCATCCCCTAGTCTGGCCACAGCCAGGGAGGAGCTGGTTCAGGCCCAGGAGGAGTGAGGACAAGGTGACAGCGACCTGGGCTGCTGCCTACAGCTCAGCAGCCAGTTGGCTCGGGGCCCACAGCCAGCAGCATGGGCACAATGAGAAGTGGGGTGATTCACAGGTTTGCCACCCCACCCCCTTCCCTGCCCAGCTCTGGGAGACAGAGCCTGGTGGACCCAGCAATGTCCACGGGGAGCCGGGGCCTGAGCTGAGCTGCAAGCAGTCACAGGGAAAC
>JAQZBX010048621.1:0-20157 GCA_029593785.1 Cabassous unicinctus
AGAGAGAAAAAAAAGTGATACATGCTGTAGGACCCGGACAGATATTTGCACACTGATGCTCATCGGAGCATTATTCACAATTGCCAAAAGGCGGAAGAAACCCAAGTGCCCATCAACAGATGAATGAACAAATAATATGTGGTCTATCCATTCCATGGAATATTATTCAGTTGTAAAAAGAAAAGAAGTGAGGTGTTAGAACATGCAAAAATATGGATGAACCTTGAAGATGTCACGGTGAATAAAACAAGTCAGACACAAAAGGGCAGATATTGTATGATCTCACTGATATGAAATAATGAGAATAAGCAAATTCCTAAGAGTCAGAAAGCAAAATAACGGTTACAAGGGGTGGTGGGAGGTGGCAATAGGGAGTTACTGCTAAACGAATATGAGTTTTGGTTTAGGATGATGGAAATAGTCTGCATACACGATAGACTATTATGCAGCTATAAGAAGAAATGAAGTCGTAAAGCATATGGCAACATGGATGAACCTGGAGGACATTATGTTGAGCGAAGCAAGCCAGACACAAAAAGACAAATACTGTATGAATGCGTTACTATGAACCAAATATATTGTGTAACATACTGTTTGATTCAAAAAAATTTTAATATGTATCCATTACATTTAATTGAGAAATGTACATATTTATTAAAAAAAATATTCTGAATAGATAAAGGTGAAAGTTATACAGTAGTGTCAAAGAACTGTCCACTTAAAATGGTTAAAATGATTTTTATGTTATGTGTATTTTACCACAACTAAAAATAAATATATTTTTTAAGGTGACACATGCTGGAAATTTTTAAAAAAAAAACTGTACAAAAAATATAAAGTAAAAGTTACAAGTCTCTCTCTCTTCTGACCCCCAATCTCATACCCCACATACAACCCCTGCTAAGTTTCACTGCAGTCTTCAAGAAATCTTCCATTATCTATTATTGGGTAACTATAAATATTTAAAATATTTTCTCCCTTGCTATTAGTTTCCTACTACTAACCCAAAGGGTGATGAGAATTCCCTAAAGCTTATTCAATAATTTTTAAATTTCTGTACGTCATCAGCAATTTGGGTGAAAAAAATACCATATTAGATGCTCTAACATATGACTTAACTGAGCTGCTAACAAAATCAGTGTAGAAACTAAAAAGTATCTTGGCAAATAAAAGTAAGTAACATTTCAGTTTCATTTTTCAGTTAAGATGTTGCAGACCTGTAGTTTTTTTTTTGTTTTTTTTTTTAAAGATTTATTTATTTACTTTTTTTTATTTATTTCTCCCTCCCCTAGATGGTTCGTTCCCTCGTCTGTCTGCTCGTTGTTTGCTCACTTTCTCCAGGAGGCACCAGGAACCGAACCCGGGACCTACCACATGGGAGGCAAGTGCCCAACGGCCTGAGCTACATCTGCTCCCAGATCTGCAGTTTTTAATAAAATATTTTAAGAACTTTAAGACAGCTCTAAGTCAAAGCTCAGATAAAACAAATGCCTAAGCTTTGCCAGCTACTGCTACCTATAATTAAATGACTGCGTTATAGAGAATGTTCAATTTATTCATTTCAATCCTTAAAGAAAAATTAAGCAGGAAAAAAACAGTCTTGACAGAAATAAAAAAAGAACACGAATGGGGGCTGAATTTGTAGGTAAATGTTTATTTGTATTTTTTAAGTTTGTTTGAATGAAGCAGAGAGAACAGTGCGACATTCTCTGTGAAGCGTAGAATAAAACTGGATAAGAGGAGAAGCAGTAGATTAATCCTGATGTTTATAAGCCTCTTCCAATCTGACTCGTATGTCAGCCTCGTCAGACTTGATTTGTTCATGCCCTGCCAACAGCGTGCATCCTAGTTTCTGGAAGGAGCAGCTGCGTCTGCCTCTTGCCGCGACCCCAAGGCAGGACGCTGGTGATATAAACTTTTATCCCCAGCTGCCACCCACTCCATGAGGCAGCGACTGCCACTCGGTGGGACCTGCTCTAAGGTGCCTGCCGCGCTTTCCAAGGGACCAGGACATCGGATATCCATGAGCCACCCCAGCTCCACTGTTCCTGCACCTTGGCAGCTTGGCGTTTGGCTTCAGGCTTGAAAAACATTTCTCCTGCTTTAGGAATATTAGCTTCTCTGCCAAGAGAGTGGTCACTTCTCAGGTTAAGGACTTGGAAGGAGTCCTTGCAAGGCTCATCTTCACTGGGCACACACAAGTCCACTTTATAACAGAGGAATGGGCTGAAAATAAGAAGGCAATGCGAGCATGGGGGCTGTCACTAAGGACAGCGGGCAGAGAAGCAGCCTGGCAGACCATTCCCCTACCATCCCCCACCCCCCACCGACCTAAGGAATTAGAATCTGCCTGGGACAAAGATCCCCAGGCAACTCCTGGGCACCATGGAGCTGTATTCAATCCTCACAGCAGTTTTTGGAACTTTTAATTTTGAAATAATTATAGATTCACAAGTTGTAAAGAAATAGACAGGGAGGTTCCGTGCACTGTCACCCTGTCTTCACCCAGGTTAACATTTTGCATGGCTATAGGATAATATCAAAGCCAGGTTATTGATACTGGAGCAATCACAGAGCAGCTTACTCAGATATCATCAGTCACAAGATGAATTCAATCATGCGTGTGGAGTTCTATGCAAATCTTTTTTTTCATTGTTTTATTGTGGTGTGACAGTTTGAAGCTTTTTGTGGATCCCAGAAAAGTTCATGTCCTTAGAGCTAATCCATTCCTATGCA
Organism: Cabassous unicinctus; assembly: GCA_029593785.1. Classification (NCBI taxonomy): domain Eukaryota; kingdom Metazoa; phylum Chordata; class Mammalia; order Cingulata; family Chlamyphoridae; genus Cabassous; species Cabassous unicinctus. The sequence goes on from JAQZBX010048621.1 coordinate 2,737, forward strand.
TGTAAACCTATTGTAAGTGGGAACTCTTCACTGAATTACTGCTGTTAAGAGCCTTCAATTAGATTGCATGACCCAGGGTGGGTCTTAATCCTCTTACTGGAGTCATTTGTAAACGGAGGAATAAAAGCAGCAGACACACAGAAAAAAGCAGCAGAGACGGACAAACCCCAAGAGGCTGAAAGAGATGAGGTGTGGAGGAAAGGGGAGAGACGAGCCATATGCCTGATTGCCCACAGCTGAGCTTGGACAGAAAGTGAGCCTGGAGGGGGAGGTAGAGACCAGCAGAGCCACCACTGTACCTTGCCTCGTGGCAGGAGTTCAGGATCACCAGCAGCCAACCTTTAGTGAGAGCATCTCTAATGATGCCTTGATTTGGACCGTTTCACAGCCTCAGAATTGTAAATTTTTAACCTAATAAATCCCCATTGAAAAAGCCAACCCATTTCTGGTATATTGCTCCCAGCAGCTTTTAGCAAACTATAACATGTGGTAACATATATAACATAAAAGTTGCCATTTTAACCATTTTTAAGTGTACGATTCAGTGGCATTAACTGCATATACACTGTTGTGCTATCATCACCACCATACATTACCAAACCTTTTTCATCACCCCAAAAGAAACTCTGAACTCTTTAAGCAACAATGCCTCATCCACCCCTTTAAAAAAAAAAATTTATCCTCCCCTCCCCATGGCTCCCTTGTCTGTTCGCTCATTGTTTTTTGTTCTGTCTGCTCGTTGTTTTTGCTCACTGTCTGTTTCTTCTTTAGGAGGCACCAGGAACCGAACTCAGGACCTCCCATGTGGGAGGCGGGTGCCCAACTGCTTGAGCCACATCTGCTCCCTGCTAGTTTGATTTTAAAGACTTATTTTCTTTATTCCCTACCCCCCCTCATTGTTTGCGCTTGCTGTCTGCTGTGTCTGCTCTTCTGCTCCTTAGGAGGCACCAGGAAATGAACCTGGGACCTCATGTAGGAGAGGGGGCTCAATCGCTTGAGCTACCTCAGCTCCCTGGTTTGTTGTGTCTCTCACTGTCTTTCCTCTGCGTCTTTTTGTTGTGTCACCTTGTTGACATCAGCTCGCCGAGCTTGTCCATCACGCCAGCTTGTTGTCTTGCTCCTCTTACCAAGGAGTCACTGGGAACTGAACCCAGGACCCCCCCACCACCACATGTGGTAGGCGGGAGCTCAATTGCTTGAGCCACATACACTTCCCTGTTAGTTTCCGCTCATTGTCTTGCTTGTTGTCTGCTTGTTTGTCTTCTTTAGGAGGCACCGGAACTGAACCTGGGATCTCCCATGTGGGAGAGAGGTGCTCAACTGCCTGAGCCATATCCGTTCCCACCTCATCCCCTTCTCCCAGCTCCTGGTAACCTCTAATGTATTTTCCATCTCTCTGAATTTGCCTATTCTAGATATTTCATATAAGGGGAACCACAATATTTGTCCTTTCATGTTTGGCTTCTTTCACTCAACACGATGTTTTCAAAGCTCATCCAAGTTGCAGCATGTCTCAGAATTTTATTCCTTTTGATGGCTGAATAATATTCCATAAGTGTCATGGTTTGAAGTTGTATGTATCCCAGGAAAGTATGTTCTTCAAGTTAATCCATTCCTGTGGGTGTGGACCATTGTAAGCAGGATCTTTTGGTGAGTGGGATCTTAACTTAAGGTATGAACCACCTTATTCAGGGTGGGTCTCAATCCTCTTATGGAGTCCTTTATAAGAGAATGAAATTCAGACAAATGAGAGAAAGCCACCGAAGAAGCTGAAAGCAACAAAACCCGGAAGAGAAGGGAGAGACCAGAAGATGCCACCACGTGCCTTGCCATGCGACAGAGGAGTCCAGGATCGCTGGCAGCCAGTCTTTGGGAAGAAAGCATCGCCTGACGGTGCCTTGATTTGGACATTTTTCTCAGCCTCAAAACTATAAGTTTGTAAATTAATAAATTCCCATTGTTAAAAGCCAACCCATTTCATGGTATCTGCATTTTGGCAGTCTAGCAAACCAGAACAGCATGCATACACCACGTTTTGTTTATCCATTTATCTGTTGATGGCCACATGGGTTGCCTCTATGTGTTTTTTTTTTTTGGCTATTGAAAATAATGCTGCTATGAATGTTTGGGTACAAACAGTTACTGTTTTCAATTCTTTTGTGGACTAAACCTAGGAGTCTTTGTCTCGCTCTCTCTCATTTTTTTTTTAAATTGTGCTGAGCACTTAACATTGATCCTGAAATTCCCTTCCTTGTGTCCCAAGATCCAGCACCACCTTGGTTCCTGGTCTTGCCCAATCCCTCTTCTTCCTGAGTGCTCCATCAAGACATCTGAAAGGATTCACTCTTATACCTCAGCTCTTTCCCCTTTCTACTTTCTCTTGCTCAACAAAATCACCCAGTCTTGTTGTCACCCCAACTCTATAGAGAAATCTCAAAATCTCTTTCTTTTGCCCTGACCCCCAACTTGTCCCACATTTCCAAATGCCTTCTGGTCATTTCTCCTCAGCTCTGTACCAGTACCCCCAAATTCATATTTCTAAAGCCCACCTTCCCCGTCTGTTAACATTACCACCATTTCCCAAGTTACCAGATTCAAAGCTACAACATTGTCTCCATCCCCATCTATAAGCAGTCAACTTGCAAAATTATTCTCTGAAAAGCCTCTCATCCTCAGCTTTCCTCCTACTTTAGCGTCCAACATAACCTTAGTTCAGCTCTTTTCCATCTCACCCTGAAACCTCTGCAGCTGCTTCCGGTTGATCTTTTTATCCCTTAACTATAACTATAATCGTTCCAATCCAACCTGCATCATGTCAGGAGACAATTCTCTATGAAAGCTCACACTCCTGCACTTTGTGAGGCCTCCTAGCAAAGCATTTACAGCCAATCTAAGAATGTTTGCATAAGGAGACATGCCAGGATAGCATAGCTTAGCAATGTGTCCCTTCCCTGGAGATGTTCCAGGGTAGTAAAGATAAACACCTCTCCTTCTCCTCCCTGGAGATTGGCTTACATTCCTGAATTAAGATAAGGTCTCTCTCTCTCTCTCTCCAGAGATGAGTCTAGGCAGATCACCAGGAATCCTATATAAGATGAGAACCTAATTTGGGGATTCCTCACCTGTAATGTACCCCACTGCAGGCACATCTGGCCCTTACCAGATTGACCTGAGGGGAATGAGCCTTGGGGAATCAACACAAGATGCTGCTCTGACTGCTGCTATGCCATGACGAACATATTCTCTTTGTCTCTGACCCAGAGGTCTTGTGTTTTTTTGTTGGTGCATATATATGAAACTGTGGCAAGATAACGTGTAGCTTGCAAGTAAGGTAAAATCTCAGACCCTTCAGAGTTTCTGACTTAACACACTGCCATCAAACTATCTTTCTAAAGCTTTGCTTTGGGCAGGCTATATCCTTGCTCAAAACCTTTAGCAGTTTCCTGCTGCAGAATACAATTCACATTCTTAGCCTGTCATTCAAACTCCCGTTTCAGCTTGTTCTCCCACTCTTTCTCTATGCAAACCTGTGCTCCAGTTCATCTGGACTACAGGATGTTGCCCAAACATAGGCATATACATTTTGCATCCACGCTGGTGGCCAGGCCATTCTCTCTGTCTCGAATGCTAGACTTGGGTTGCAGATGTGGAAAGAAGCCAAGAAGCATTAGCACCTGACATGTCCAGAGTGCTCTTTAAGAAACAGTGAGCCAAGCCATTTGTTTCTTTATGCCACAGTTCTTAGGGTGGGAAGTCCCCCTGCCCTCTACATCATGGACAGAGGTGCTGGAGCCCAAGATAACCACATTTTGGTTGGACGTGGAGCAGATGAATTGCTTCTGGGTGGCTTGGCTTGAAACTCTGCCAGCAGGGGAGCTCGGCAAGTGATGGGGGCAAACAAACCCAAATATCAAATATCATATAATGGAACTTTGCTGCTGGGACAAGTTGATGGTGCAAGGTGGGGCTGTGGTGGTTGCAAGGGGATATTTCCTCCAGAACAAGGAGGGAGGTGATCAAAGCATTAACTCCACACATCAGGCTATAGTTCCAGGTGCCAAAACCGAGGCGTGTATAGCGTTATCTAAAACAATCTGAGCTTGAAAAACAGATAATATATGGTGTTATCTTATGGTGTTATCTAGAACAATCTGAGCTTGAGTAACAGACTTAATGTTAAACGGGGCAGTTTTAGTATTTTAAAACCTTTTTATATGTCTAAAATAGGTTAAGATAAATTTTTCTTGAAGTGGGCTTAGCCACCTGTTTTACCACTCTGGGCTCCTAATTTAAAAATCAATTCTATAAATAAAGGAGTTGAGGGAAACACTGGCCCTCTTTTCTATCTCCACATATTATTAGGAAAGAAGGAACTTCACCATACCAGCCACCTCTGGTATGGCGAGATATCCAACCACAAATGATAAATATTTACAGATCTAGATGATTTAAAACTTTGCTTTCTCTTTATTTCCCAATCCTGTGAACTTTAGTTTTACATGAGGCATAGGTGTGTCTACATTTACACAAGGCCAAGTTTACACAAAACGGTATTTTGGTATACTTAAAAAAAACTTTAAAAAGTGTGTTGGGGAAGAGGCATTTCCATAGAATTCTCTTAAATACAGCCCTCCTGGTTATTTCTACACTGGGTTGAATTTTTAGGGACACATCTGCTTCCTAAAGCAGAAGAGAGAGCCTAGGTTAGTGTAGAAGACTGATTCTGAAGCCAGACGGAATGACCTAACAGAATTATGCCAGCGCTGTGGCTAACTATGCAGGGCCTGTAAAATAAAACGGGGACAAATATATATATAAATATAATATATATACATATAAAATAAATAAAAAAACAGGAACAGGTATAACTTGCTTGTAGATAGCTTAACAGATCAGAAATTTTAAACACATAGTACTGTGCCTGGCACACAGCAGGCGCTCAATAAATGGTGATGACTGTTAAGCCCGCGTTTTGTCTTGAGACAGGTCATCGGACGCTGGGCAGGACAGCCTATCCAGGGCAGCTCCCTCTGGGCTATTCAAACCATTTCCACTGCACTGTTTCCAGTTCACTCTGGACTTGCAAAAGTGTGTAAGCCAAGGTTCTCGCCTCTGAGTAACTTGCGGTCAGGCTAACACAGCGCCGTGCTGAAGTCACTCCAACAGTTTCCAGTCTTTCGCCCCCCCTCCCCAAAGAGAAAAAATTGATGGAAGAGCTGGCAGCAGTAGGGAAGCTGCGCTGTCTTTTTACGGCCCCGGGAAGCAGAACCCCGAAAGGAAGCACCTAGCCACAGACCCGCGCCCCCTGCAATTCCCGGGGGCTCCCCTGAGGCCGCACTCACCAGTACCAGGTGCACCAAGGCGTCGTAGCACAGCCAGGCGAGCACCCCGCGGTCCGCCGTCCCCCGCGCGCGGCCCAGCCACAGGCCCAGCGCGCAGCCAGCCGCCAACAGCGCGGCGCACAGCAGCAGCGAATTGCTCGCCGCGGGACCCAGCGCCCAGCCAGCTTCCATGCTCCTCCTCCGACCCGCGCCTAGCGCGCGCCGGTACGCCTCATCCCGCCCAGAGCCCAACCTGTGCCCGTGCTCCTCCTACCTCCCAGCGCCTTGCTGGCGCCCAACCCGCGGCCGTGCTCCTCCTCCCGTCCAGCGCCCAACCCGTGTTCGTGCTCCTGTTCCCGCCCAGCGCCCAGCCCTCGTCCCTGCTTCTACTCCCAACGCCAGCCACCGCGGGAAGTGGACGCCGGCCAAGGCAAGGCTTCACGGGAAGGCGAGGCTACAGGACCCGGGCGGGGCCTCTAGCCGGGGCGGGGCTTCCTTCCCGGTCTCTGAGACCCTACCCGATCCCGGAGCTTCTCAGACCTGCCCGCGAACGTATCTCAGGGGTCGGCCTTGTCCTCACTGACTCGCTCAATCGTGTCCACCAAACCTGTTCCCAGGCCAGGCCCAATGGACCGGTCAAAGGGCCACACCTTGCATGCAGATTGATTTCTGACAAGACTCAAGAGCTGAGCCACAAAGTGCAATCCAGACGGTGGAAATTTTGCCAGTAGGCGGGGAAGAATTTTAGGGACAAAAGGTCCTAGTTGGGCCTTTGCAGGTTGTGCTGAGAGATAAGAGCAAAGGTCGTTTGCAGCCACCAGCAGGCTTCTATAAGCCCTTGGTGCTGACTCTGACCCTCTTTCCATTTCTTAAAAATCCAGAAAAGCGGCAAACGTATGAGGGAGAGGGGCAATAGGTGATACCTGCGTGGCTCCAGATGCTTTTATCTACATAGGCTTCAGACTTAGCACTGCAGATCCTAGTCACAGTTAAAAGAGTCACACTCTAGTCACAGTTGAGTGTGACCTCTAACTCAGCCAGTTTCTTTCACTTAGGGCAGCCAGGTAAATACGGACACCCAGATATATGTGAACGTTTAAGATCAGCCACGAATAATTTTTTAGTCTATCCTGACACTAAAGTAACGTGAGAGTACTTACACTTAAAAAAATTGATCTGAAATTCAAATTTAACTGAAAAACCTATATTGTTATTTACTAAATCTGGGAATATTGTTTTTCATCTAAGACCTGCCATATTATTTACATTTGAAATGAAAGATACAGGAAGGGATAAAGCATCGATTTACATGTTAAATAAAACATACCAGAAAGGAAAAGACTTTAAAGGAGCCTCTGTCACAGCTCCTTTATTATATAAAGGAGGCCCAGTATTACAGTAATTTGCCCAGGGCTACAAAGGAAGTATAGTGGCAAGACCAAGATTGAGAACTCAGCACCACTAACATATTAGGTTCTATGGCAAGATGGGGATTAAGATTGCTAAAATAAAGAGATTATCCTGGATTTTCTGGGTGGGCCCAATGTAAATACAAGGGTCCTGTAAATGTGGAAGAGGGAGGCAGATGAGTCAGTGTCACAGTGGTGCAGCTTGAGAAAGACTTGAGGAGCTATCTCTGGCTTTGAAGAAGGAAGGAGGCCATGAGTCAAGGAATGCTGGCAGTCTCTAGAAGCTGGAAAAGGCTCCCCTAGAGCTTCCAGAAAGGAATGTAGCCCTGACAACACTTTGGTTTTGGCTCAGGGAGAGCCATTTTAGACTCTGACCTCCAGAACTGTGAGGTAAATTTGTGTTATTTTACGCCACTAAGGTTGTGGTAATTTGTGACAGCAGCTATAGGAAACTAATAAACCGCCATGACGGGACTTGCGCATTGCCTCTGTGGGAAATAGGGGCAATGAGAAACTGCCTCGAGCATCATGCTGACAATTTGGGTACTACCTTTGCTGTGAACAATGAAGTTTTTTTTTTTGTCTCTGACCCAGGAGTCTCATGTCTTCTGCCAGCCTCCAGGGAACAGTGACATGCTAAGTTGTTTGCTTGTAAGTAGAGCCAAATCTCAGACCCTGCACAGCTCTTGAAGTTAGTTCACCCCTAATATTTTAGCATGCAACTCCTAAAAATGAGAACATTCTCCTACATATCTGTAATACTATTATCACAGATTAACGTGCTAGGAAATTTTTGTTTTAATCAAAGTGATACATGTTACATAGTTAAAAAGTCAAATATGACAGGTCTTAGATGAAAACCAAACTCCTCTTCAAAATAAAAAAACTGTTCACTCTTTAGCTATCCATTTTTTTAAAAGATTTATTTATTCTCCCTGCCCCCTGCCCTTATTTTGTGCTTGCTGTCTGCTCTGTGTCCATTTGCTGTGTGTTGTTCTGTGTCTGCTTGCTTCTCTTTAAGCAGCACCCGGAACTGATCCTGGGACCTTCCGTAGTGGGAGAGAGGCGCTCAATCTCTTGTGCCATCTCAGCTCCCTGGTCTGCTGTGTCTCTTATTGTGTCTCCTCTGTCTCTTTTTGTTGTGTCATCTTGCTGCACCATCTCTTTGCATGGGCCAGCACTCCTGCACAGGCCAGCTTGCTGAGCGGGCCAGTTTGCATTCACCAGGAGGGCCCAGGAATCAAACCCTGGACCTCCTATATGGTAGATGGGAGCCCAGTCACTTCAGCCACGTCCGCTTCCCTAGCTATCCATTTTAGACATGCCTCTTATCTCTGTATTATGGAAGATGAAGAGTCAGCTCCCCTTCCAAACCAAACCTCCCAATATGGTAAATCACCATTTTTGATTAAATAAAAATTCAGCATTTACTCTATTATAACTACATAAGTACTGTTTATTGCTAAGCCAAATGATGTCCTATGATTTCATTTCCTTTTCATAAAGCTTTTCATCCTGGAGTTAATAATTGCCTCATTTTTATTTGTCTCATTTTCTAGGTCCCTCTCACTAAATCTTGCCAAGCTTTCTAACAGAATTGAAAAACCACCAAGATCAATATTTCCCATACTTGTCAAACATCAAGTATTCTATCATTCCATTTTTCCTCCCCTGGAGATATTTCTTTGGGAACCCTCTGTCTTCCTTTCTTGTGTTCCAATCTCAACTGATTGCTCTCAAAATCTGCCCAGCTGTCATCCTGGGAATGCCTTGTGCCTCTTTCCTTTGCCAGAGCCCTAGTTTTCTGGATAGATGACCTCTTTTTTCTTGGTTCACTCCTACACTTTGGTGGACCACATATTCCAGGAGCTTCCTGAAGAACAGTGTCTGGAAGTAAAGTTTTTGAGGACTTTCTTGGCTGGACATATCTTTATTCTACCCAGTTGATCAACAGATTGGTTAGATATAGTTCTGGTTTAGAAATAACTTCTTCTCAGAATATTTGGTGTTGCTGCATATTGCCCAGTGGAGAAATCCAATGCTGTTCTGGTTCTTGATCAGTTGTATTTGACCTGGGTTTTTCCCCCTCTGAAGGTTTTTAGGATCTTTTCTTTATTCCCCATATTCTGATATTTCCTGACAATGTGACTTCATGTAGATCTTTTTTTTCATGTACTTTGATTCTGGGAAATTTTCTTATATGATTTCTCTTCTAATTTTCTGCTCTCTACTTTCTCTGTTGTCTTACTAGAACTCCTGTTTTTCAGATGTCAGACTTCTGAATTGATGTCTAATTTTCTAGTGCTTCTACCATATCACTGAATCCTTCTGGTAGCATGTTTTTAAATTTTGCAAATTGCTTTTTTAAAAATTAAAAAAAAACCCACAGCACTAATGTGATCTGGTAATAACATAAATAACCAAAACAATATGAACAAATGATTTAGAACTATATTCCCAACAAAGAACACCTAAAAAAATCGTATTGCCTTCTCAGCTTCTCCCTTCATTGATCATTTCTAGTTGGAAACACTTTATAGCAGAGTAATATTATTTCCCTTTAGCGTGATAAGACCCACGTGTTTTCTTGGCTTTGCTTTAGAATGAATCTCTTTTGCATCATCTAATACGAAGTTCATGTGCTCATCAAAACCAATGATACAGCCCTCCACCTGCATATTCACTTGCTCAGAGAGGCCCTGAATCTGGATTCTATTTTGCACATCCCTGAAGATGAGGCTGCACTTTTTGGTCCTGGCCATGGCATGATGAAAGTTCACAAAGACCTCGCAAAGTACATTTTAAATTCCAGAAGTGTTCTGTTTTCTGATTTTTCTTTCTGTAGCATCCTATCTTTGTTTCCTGGATGCAACATCTTTTGTCTCTCTGAAGACATTTAGTTTTTAAAGATTTTTTAATCTGATCCCTTCATTGTGTCTGAATAGGTTCCTTCGTCCTGATTTTGATCTGCCATTCACGTTGGAGGCTTTCCTTAAATACCTAGTGATTTTTATTGTCTGTTTTAATTTTAAACAGGTACTAGATAGCTGACGGAAAACTGTTTAAACAGGGCTTGTCAACCAGTGGACTTCACCTGTCCTTTGGATGGGGTCACCCCAATTGTCAGTCTATTATCTTTTCTCTGTGGTATTTTAGTTTCTCTAGGAGAGAAAAATAAATCCTCCAGTCTCCTGCCTAGGAGCATATCCTTGCTGCCCGAATTCTTGGAGCCAAATGGGCTGTCCTACTGCTCACATGTAGAAGGGATCTCAATCCGTTTTCAGCATAGATCTCTCCCCTGTGATGTGTGCCTGGGTCTGAGTGCCAATGGTTCAGTTTCTTCTCATAGAGCCCTGGTCCCCTGAGAGGGTGGGACAGGGAGGAACATTTGGATGCCAGGGACTGGAGTGGGGGTCTGGGAGCCTGACTCCTGCTGATTTGACTTGTGGCCAATTCCAGTTTCATCCCTACACCTCTCTCCTTTGGTTTCTGGTGTTTCCAACCCTCACCCTTTTCTGGTTTCTGCAGCATGAACTAGCTTCCCCCCCAATTTCCTCATTACAGATATTCAACATTATTCTCACCTTTGCTCATTTCTTTCTCTGCTTTTTATTTTCCCCCAAATAAAAATTATGAACGCTTGTCTGCTACTAAGTCTGCTCCTGTTTTATTTGTCCTTATAGGTTAACACAATTTTTATTCCTTTATACTCATTTAATGGAGTTTTGGAAGCAAATGCAGCTAAAAGCATATTCCATCTGCCTTGGTGATTTTTTTTTTTTTAAGATTAATTTCTCCCCATTCCCTCATTGTTTACACTTGCTGTGTCTGTATTCCTTGTCTTGCGTTTTTTAAAGATTTTTTTTTAAAATTTTATTTATTTATCCCCCCCTGCTGCTTGTGCTCGCTGTGTCCATCTGCTGTGCGCCTTTCTGTGTCTGCCTGTCTCCCTCTGTTGAGTCGTCTCACCTTGCCAGCTCACCGCGCTGCGAGGGAGCTCCTTCACCAGGAGGCCCTGGGGATCGAACCCGGGTTCTCCCATATGGTAAACGGGAGCCCAACCTATTGAGCCACAGCCGTTTCCCAAGGATGGGTCTTAATCCTCTTACTGGAGTCTTTTATAAACAGAGGAATAAAAAGCCACAGACACAGGAAAAAAAGCTGCAGAGACAGAGAGGAACCCACTAAGCAGAGAATACACCATGAGAGCAAGAAGCTGAAAGCAAAGCAGCATGGAGAAGAGAGAGACCAGCAGAGACACCATTGTGCCCTGCCTTGTGGCAGTAGTCCAGGATTGCCAGCAACTGACCTTCAGGGAGAAAGCTTTCATGGCCTCAGAACCGTAAGATTTATATATATATTTATTTATTTACTTATTTATCCATCCTCCCCCCCCTGTTGTTTGCATTTGCTGTCTGCTCTGTGTCTGTGTGTTGTGTTCTGTGTCTCCTTCTTTTTTTTAGGAGGCACTGGGAACCAAATCCAGGACCTCCCGTGTGGGAGAGAGGCGCCCAATCACTTGAGCCACATCCGCTCCCTGCTTGTTATGTTTCTGTGTGTCTCCTCATTGTGTCAGCTCATCTTCTTTAGGAGGCACTGGGAACTGAACCTGGGACCTCCCATGAGGTAGGCGGGTGCCCAACAGCTTGCACCATATCTGTTTCCCAGAAATGTAAGCTTTTAATCTAATAAATCCCATTGTCAAAGCCAACTCATTTCTAGTATATTGCTTCCAGCATCCATTAACAAACTAAAACAACATCTAAAAGAATAAAATATCTAGGATTAAATTTTACCAAGGAGGTAAAAGGTTGTACACTGAACACTACAAAACACTGCTTAAAGAAATGGAAGAACTGAATAAATGGCAAGACATCCTGTATTCCTGAGTGGAAGCATTAACATTAAGATGACTGTTACCCAAAGTGATCTTCAGAGTCAACACAATCCCTATCAAAAGTACCAGCAGACTTTTCTGCAGAAATGCAAAGCCAATCCTTAAACTCCAATGGAACTGCAAGGGACCCAGAACAGCCAAAACAATCTTGGAAGAGAAAAACAAAGGTGGAGGTCTCACACGTCCTGATTTCAAAACTTACTACAATGCTACGGTAATGAATACAGTGTGGGGTACTGGCATAAGGACAGACATATAGACCAATGGAATAGAATCGAGAGCCCAGAAATAAATCCACACATCTATAATCAATTGATTTTTAAATGATAATATAAGCTGCTTTATTTTCCAAAGAGTCATGAACATCTTTGCAATGACATGGGTGAAAATCCTGTTGAAACACAGGGCACTGCAGTTGGGTCAGAAGGCTGCTGGTAGGGGGAGGGGCACCCAAAGCAAAGTATCTGCTAAGGTTAAAGCACAGAGTCTAGCAAATGCCTGCCAGGGAAATGCAAGGAATAAGAAAGCAGAGTTGGCAATGTTTATTCAGTCAAAACGTAAGTGAAGCCCAAAGGCACTACCCATAAGGAAGGTCTTCAAAGCCCTTTGTGGGACCCTACAGGCACCCCTGAGATTTTGCTCGGGTGGAAGGGGTTCTGTAAACATTTTTGTATCCATATAACCCCACCCCCAATGTTTTTTTTTGTTTTGTTTTGTTTGTTTTAAGATTCCTTATTTATTCCACCCCACCCGCCCCAACTCGTTTGCGCTCGCTGTCTGCTCGTTTTTCTTTTTAGGAGGCACTGGGAACCAAATCTGGGATCTCCCACGTGGGAGGGAGGCGCCCAATCACCTGAGCCACCTCCGCTCATTGTCTCTTCATTGCATCATCTTGTTGCATCAGCTCGCTGTCTTGCTCGTCTTTTTTAGCAGCACCGGGAACCAAACCCAAGACTTCCCATGTGGTAGGTGGGCACCCAACTGCTTGAGCCACATCCGCTTCTGTTTGGTTTTGATCACCTCATTTTCCACCCGGGCCAGCTCATCAAATTCTCTTATCATCTCCTCTTTGCTCAAATGCATATCGTATAGGGCCTCTTATATTCCTTGAGGTACTCGGCTAGCCCTTTGTTGGCTTTTCATTTTTCTGGGTACATCATCTTCAGCTGGGTGCTTTCCTGTAGCCCTTGAATACTCTCTGGACTTCCTTCATCTTTTGACTTTCCCCGTCTTTTCCTCACACTCTGGCTTTCCCTCTTTCTCTGACTTTTCCTTACTCTTTAGTATTTCTGATCTTTTGTCTTTCCCTCATTTTCTAACTTTTTCTTGCAAGCTACTTCTGGCTTTCCCTCATTCTGGGACTGTTCTTGATTCTACCTGTCCTTGGTTTCCAGGCTTTCCTTCATTTTCATTGTAGTTTCTCGATGTTGAGATCTTCCCTCCTTCTCCTGTCCTGCTAGGATTCTGGGCAAGTTCCTCCTCTTTTTCTATCCTTGTGGAGTGCAGGGGACAACAGATGTGCAGAGCTGTGGGGCCTGAGGCAGGCTTGTGCTTTCTTTGGCTCTCCAAAGCCAGCTTGCCCACCACCCCAGCAACTTGGTGAGCCGGAGGGCGCCAAGACCCAACCCAGATGGCGGGCGGGTGGGCTCGAGACTGGTCTAGTCAATTGATTTTTGACAAGGGTGCCGAGTAAATCCATTCAATGAAGACAACAGTGTCTTCAATAAATGGTGCAGGGAAAACTGGATGTCCACATGCCAAAAAAAACCCTACCTCACCCCATATACAAATTACCTAAAAATGAATTAATTACCTAAATATAGTGGCTAAAACTATGAAACTCTTAGAAGAAAACATAGGAGATAATCTTTAGGACCTTGGATTTGACACTGGTTCTTAGATATGACATCAAAAGCATGAGCAACAAAGGAGAAAAATAGGCAAACTGGACTTCATTGAAAGTAAAAAGTTGTGCATCGAAGGATAGCATCAAAAAAGTGAAAAAAAACCTACAGAATGGGAGAAAATATTTGGAAACCATATATTCAATATCCAGAATATATAAAGAACTTCTACAACTCAACAACAAAAAAGACTACCCAATTTAGAAATGGGCAAAGAGCTTGAATAGACATTTTCCAAAGAAGATACACATATGGTCAATAAGCAATAAGCAATAAGATGCTCAACATCATTAGTCATTAAGGAAATGCCAATCAAAACCACAAGGATCTCCCCTTGCCCTTAGAATACCAAATCCTTTATATAAGGCTTACAAGGCTGTTGGGTCTTTGGCTTCCCCACCCCCTACACACACACACACACACACAAACACACAATCCTTCTCTTCAATATTTCATTACCGTTGGTGTAGCTACACTTGCATCCCTTCACTCCCTTGAACTCCCTATGGTGCCTTCTCCTTGGCCTTTGTACATATAGTTCCTCTGCCAGAAAACTTTCCCAGTCTGCCCAGCTGACTCCTGCTTTTTTTCATCCTCATCAGCTGTGTAATTTTGGGAAAATCTAACTTTTCTCTGCCCGATAAAAAGAACCTCTCCTCATTGTCACTGAAGGGATCGAGTTGGTACTTGAAAGGAGCTCACGGCCATGGCTGCATTTCGTAAGGGCTTGTTGTCTTATCACCTTTCACCTAGGCCAATTTCCTCTACTTTACATTTTGTATCATTGCATAGCTTTTCTTCCCCGTAATATTTGTCGTAATTTTTTTACATTTATTCCTGTGCCATTTTTTTTTTTTTAAGTATCCTGCACCCTAGCACAGTACTGGGAATGGAGTAGGATGCTCCATATATTTGAATGTTTCTGGAGGCATAGTCCAAGGATTCACTCATTCATTCACTCATTCATTAGTCCAAGTTAGTATGTATTTATTTGTACCAAGGATTGAACCCCAGGACCACATACATGGGAAGCAGCCACTGAGCTACACCCGCTCCCTATTTATAAAAGATTGAGGACATGGAGAAGCTACATACAGATAACAGAATCTGATTTTATTATGAGGAAAACTGGGATGAAATCAGTAATGTGAAATTTATAAACTCTTATATTTAGGCTTGAAAGTGAAACTGCCGAAGTACTGGGTCAAAGGGAGCTGATGTAAAAGGGAGCTAAGCTTTATACTTGATCACAAATCTAGTATGATGAAGCACATTAAATAATGAGTGCCCAGATAATGGAATGTTGCCACTCCATCGCACCCTAAAACAAGTCACACCACTCACTTCATTCTTGGGGTCTGTGGAGTGCATCATGCTGGCAGGAACCAGGTCCACGGACTACCTTGTAAGAAGATTGAGGAAGGGAATTGACAGAAAGGGATCTCTCTTCTGCTCTCTGGAAGCAATAAAAAGTTTACTCCCAATAAAAATAAATTTATAATGATGGTTATCTGAGAGGCGATGAGAGCTCAATATTCAGAAAGGACTTTGTGATAACTAAAGCTATCCAACAGCAGACAGGATCACTTGGAGTGGATGCCTCATCACTCACTCAGACTTTTCTGACTCCTATTCAGAATAGCTTGGTAGCATGGCCTGCCTCAGAAACCTGATTTTATCTTTAAAACGTTATGTAAAAATGTGTTTTCCTCCGTGACACTTAGATTTGTATTACCATAAAACTGTTTTACTTACCATCACATAACACTGCTGTCCTGTGAAGATGTCCCAGGTTTATCTGTGGCTTCCTACATTTCTGGGCATAAGGGCCAATAATCTTGACTACTGGAGCTTAAGAAAAAAGAATTACTCAAGAAGGTGGATGGCGACTTGTCAGGGAAGAGGAACGCTGTTAAAGTGCTTCCCCCTCAGGGAACACTTATCGTTCCGCCACCGTTCCCCTGCTGTTGTTCAATTTTAATAAATGTTTATTGAACACTCGGTATCCTGTGCCTAGGCCAAAGAGATCTAAATCACAAACCACTTGGTAAAATATTTCCCCTTCTTTGAATTTTGTTCTCACCTCTCTATTTGCACTTAATAGATTAAAGATTTTGTTGGAAACAAGAACAGTTCTAGGAAGGAAGAGCCTCTTTCATCCCCTGCTGTGTCCCCCACAGTCCTTAGTTTGCTGCCTTACACTATTCATAAATGTGAATACTCCTCCCAGTCTTCAAACTGGTATCTAGTTTTCATTGCATGACATAGTGCTAATTTTATACTGCCTTGTAATTTTCACTATTAGTTAATAAGCCATCCATTAAATTAAAAATACATGCACGCACGCGCACACACACACACACACAATCCATGCTTTTATTTTTCCACCTAGATTTGTAAGTTTCCTGAAGATGGGGCAGATATTTCATGGTGCTTTAAACAGTATTTCAAACTATCCTATCATTTTCTGGTTCAACCTAGGCTTTCTCCAGAGAACTTCAGGATCTTTAACTAAAAAACTGCTACAGGGCAGTGTCGGGTAGATTCTGGGCAATGAATCAGGATAGATTCTCATTCCTACCCTAAGCCCATTTCCAGTAGATGGGACTCAGAACTACCAACAGATCCCTTAGATGGGGAGTTTGGGAATGAGGGTAGGTTTAGCTTTGATTTCTCCTGAAACTGAGAATGAAGAAAAGACACATTTTTGTCACCTCTCTCATTTTACCCTACACATCTGAGGAAAGTGTGGGATTGTTCACACAACAGAAAGTCATGATTTAGGCTGCTTGATTTGAGTGGAGAAGTTTTCTAGAGGGATTGAATTAGGCTAGTGTTTCTCAATAAAGGTTTTCTCACACACACCCATCCCCCCCAGGACATTTGGAAATGTCTGCACACATTTTTCATTGTCACAACTGGGGAGAGAAGGCATCCAGTGGGTAGAGGACTGGAATGCTGCCGAACACCCCACAACGCACAGGACAGACCCTCCACAACAAGATTATCCTGCCTAAGGTGTCAATATAGGTTTGAGAAACCCTGACTTAGGCCAAAGTTGGTTAAGGGATTTCATGGGCAAATAAAGAGGATAAAGATGTGAATACATTCCCATGTCCCCTCTCCCAAGTACTTTCTCTTGATATATATGTAGGACTTTTTGAGCAACGTTCGAGTGCTATCTTTCAGCTAACTAATCAAGTACAACATTTATATGAAAAAGAGTTCCTTCTGAGGTTCAGACAAATGAGTGGTAAGTCACACAGAGCACTCCTTGAGTTATATGCCTTAATAATCACAGTATAACGTACAGAAATGATTCTCCCTTTCCCGAAATAGAATTAATGACAATTCCTCAGCTCAACTAGGGTTAAAAAATTCATAACCATCACTCATGGCAACTGATATTCATGAAATCTCTTCTGCAATAATTAAATAGTCAATTCCCTGAAAAGGACGACACTTCTGAAGGAAATTAGGGCAAGATTATATAGGAGCACTATCATATTTATTTAATTATACACCAACTTCTTTCAAAAATAATCTGAAGTGGCATTATACAAAAGTAAAACTATTTGTCTACTCAAAAGTTTGGCTCCTCCTTTGTCCTTTTAAGTAACTTAAGATTTCATTTAGAACCACAACCTTTATCTAAGGCTAAAACTTTCCATTACTATCTTCCATAGTTACATATTTTCCAGGATTAGAAGGGGTTACATGAACAGTTTGTTTGATTTTTTGTTTGTTTCATGAAAGTCATAACCACATTTTCTCAGGTAAATGGCTTTTCTCTAGGGCGTAGTATTTAAATGTGAGACTACACACTACTTATTCTTTTGTGACAAAATACTCTTAAAGATAGCCTTGTTATTGGCCATCCTGGTTTGTTA
>JAQZBX010048622.1:0-20149 GCA_029593785.1 Cabassous unicinctus
AAGGAAAAAAGAAAGTGGGTAGAGAAGAGGAAAGAAAAGCAAGAGACAACATATTAACAGAGAAAAACCAAACAACCACACAAGCAAGCAGTCAAACAAAGCTAAGGAGGAAGTCTTCCTTCTAGGGTCATTGTGGATCTTCTCAGCCTGCTTGTGTTTATCAATCAATTACGCTGCAGGTTTCTATCTGCAGGTTTTGAGGCAGGTTTGGGGTATTAAACTAAATTAAAAAGAAGAATTCAGTTTTTAAAGTGACTGTCTTCTTTTTTTTTTTTTTCCTTGGTGATATAAGGGACCCAAAAAAAGTCCTCTGCTAGACCACCCTCTTCACCAAGGGGACCCTAAATAGGCTCATGGAAACTAATCAAGCACTTCCCACTTCCTGGCCTCCCCAGGGGAACTCAAGTTCTGATGCTTGTCAGTGCAGAGTGATAAAATTGGCTGACTCCGCCCCCTCTGGAGCCAAGCCTCAGTGTCATCAGGCTGCTGGGTAAATCAGGTTTTCTCAGCAGATTTGCCTCTCCCCTCAGCCTGGTGCCACTTCATGCTGGCTTATCTGCTCCCCAAAGCTATGGGGGGTCCAGGAAGCCAAATCCACAGAAGTTAAAGCCCTGTCCACCTTCTGTCAGAACCCTCCCTCTATCGGAGAATGCTCCCTCACACCGGGACCAGGAGTCAAGTGTGCGGGATTCGTGGCTCAAACCAGCCTTTTTCCCTCTGGGTGGGGCTCAGCCATCTGTGCTAACCATGCCAGGCAGGCTTAAAACTCACGAATCTCTACCAATCACTCCACGCCGTCGATCTGCCTGCAGCTAGACGTCCTAAGCTTCTCGCTCCGTGCACCAACAGCACAGCCCCTAGGCAGGATCCTGTCCACAATGGGCCATCCTCAGAGAGCTAGTCAGCAAGTGCCCTCCTAAACCAATGCCATCTTGCCTCTCCAAGAATGCATTTTTGGTGAAGTACTTTATTTGAAATACATGGCATTGAAACAACATTAAGGAAAATTAACAATAATGAACAAAACTTATTTTTGTTCTACAGTTGAAATTAACTTTTCTTAAACTTTCCTCTTCTCCAGTGGCTAAACATTATAATAGAATCAGCTTTCTCTTAGTTGATTTTTCTCTGTACTTATCCTATCCAGTATACATTACTGATTTTGAGGATTATTTTTCATTACCATAACATTTGACCTAAGAATTTGACAAAAGGTATGTTGGGCTGTGAAAAGGGTCCTGATTCAGGAAGAACAGCTCTGTCCATTCCTTGTCTAACCTTCCTAAATCCATAAACCCCATTCTTCCCATTATCTCTGTCTCTAGTGTTATGCTCATACAGGGGTTCTTAACAAGGGGTCCCTGAGCTTGAATTAAAATTCAAAAGAACATTATTCTTGTGGGGATGTGTTGGTATAGCTGTGATATATTTATTTAATAATACATAGTGTAGTGTGGGCTTTGTAAGGCGTCCTTGGTTTTCACCTGTCAAAGGGGTCTGTGGAACAAAAAAGGTTAAGAATTCCTGTTTTAGTTGCTATTGGGAATGGATTTTTTTTCTTGACATCCTCTTTGATTGTTCTTTACTAGTGTATAATACTACTGATTTTTGCCTGTTGAACTTGTACCATGCTACTTTGCTGAATTTATTAGCTCTAGAAGATTTGTTGTGGAGTATTCAGAAGTTGCTAAATAGAGAATCATATTACCTGAAAATAGAGGTTTACTTCTTCCTTTCAAATTTGGATGCTTCTCATTTTTGTTTCTTGCCTAATTGCTCTGGCTAGCACTTCCAGGACAATGTGGAATAACAGTGATGGCATTGGGCATTCTTGTTTGTTCCTGACCTTATATGGAAACCTTTCAGTCTTTCATCATTATGATATTAGCTGTGAGCTTTTCATATATGCCCTTTACAATGGTGAGGAAGTTTCTTTCTATTCCTAGTTTCTATGTCTTTTTTCCAAGAAGGGATGCTATATTTTGTCAAATTCCTTTTTCTGCATCACTTGAAATGACTTTGTGTTTTTCCCTTATTTTCTGTTAAAGTGGTGTGTTACATTAATTGGTTTTCTTATGATGAACTATCCTTGCATAGTAAGGTTAGTTACACTTGATCTTGGTGCATAATTCATTTAATGTGCTTTTGGATTTGGCTTGCTAATATTATGTTGAGGAATTTTACATAAGAACTATTGATCTGCAAATTTCTTTATTTGTGGCATTTTATCTGACTTTTTTTTATTAGGATGATGTTATCCTCATAGAATGAGTAGGCAAGTACACCCTCCTCTTCAGGTTTTTGGAAGTGTTTGAGCAAAATTCATGGTAATTCTTCTTGGAATATTTTGTAAAATTCACCACTGAAGCCATCTAGTACTGGCTCATCCCTTTGGAAAGTTTTGATCACTGACTCAATCTCTTTACCAGTTATTAGTTGAGTTCTTCTATTTCTTCTTGAGTCAGTAAGGTATTTTGGGTATTTCTAAGAATTTCTCCTTTTCATCTAGGTTAACTTATTTGTTGCTGTACAGTTGTTAATAGTATTCTCTTATAATACTTTTTTTATTTCTGTCAAATAACTAATAATGTCCCCCCTTTCATGTCAGATTTTAGCTATTTGTGTCCTCTCACTTTTTTTCTTTGTCAGTCTCGCTAAAGAGTTGTTCATTTTAGTCAACTTTTCTTAGAGTGAACTTTGGATGTCATTGATTTTCTGAATTGTTTTATATTCCATATTTCATTTTTCACTGTGATAATCCATCCTTATCCATCCCACACCCTGCCTGCACCATTCACTTGCAGAAAAGCCCTGAGAAGTCCATTGACTAGGCTAACCATGCATACAGAAGGAAAGCACATATCAGTGAGGAAAACCTGAAAGCCCTTGGAAATGAGGGTGGTGGACTTTTGCATTTCTTAATAGAGGAAATTCTACTTCCCTGGAATGTGGATTTGATGTGGGCAGCAGCCATTCTTCCCTGCTCTTAGTGTACTTCTGGGGAAATGCAGAACTGGTGATGGAGAAATGCCTTAGGGGCTAACGATCTCTCTGTAAACCAGCCAAGACCAGTTCATCCCATGGCCCTCTCCCTAGGTACAAAGATGAAGTTCAGAGGGACAGAGGCACCAACTGCTCTTCTGGGTTCTAAAAGAAAGGTCAGTGTCACTGCTACCTGGGGCTAGACTCTCTCATGGCTTGTGTAAGAATGCTGGCTGGAAGGCTCCTAGGAAGTATCCTTGACCCTGTCAAAAGAAAAAGGCTCCATACAATTAGGGCATCCAACTCAGAAGCTGCTACCTGCCAAGATAGTCCCAGCAGCCCCAGAGAGACTTGAATCACATCCAAGAAGTCACTGTAAGAGGCAGAGCCCCTGAATCATGTTCAAACCAAAGCCCACCTCACTTGCCAAGGCCTGAGGGTGCAGCACAATGAATTTTCAGTTAAAACTGTCACTCCTGGGCTCATCATTCAGGATTTGGGGATCCTTTTCTGGCTAGACCCCTCTGCCACCTTCTCCCCTCCCACCTGCCACACCCCATCCATTCAATCAGAATTCATCCCTTCCCCTTTGACCCTAGGGCCTCCCACCCCACTCTGGATTTGGACCCAATTCAAGGCCTGAAACCTGGAAAACAGGGGAACAAGGGAAGTGACTGAGAGGTCTGGTCAGCTGGACTGTCAGGATAGCACACTCGCTGGCCCCAACAGCACCCAGGAGAGGAGGCCAGCTATGTTACCACATATGTATCAACCAAGTCAGCAGTGGCATCAGGATCGCCACCAGGTTGTTGAGTTCTGTGACCCCAAGTCATGGCTAGTAGTGGCTGATCACTTTGCTCCCATGTTCACCTCTGGCTTTGCCTTCTGAGGGTCAAGTGGGTCCTGGGATTCCCATGGGGCAATTTGGGGTGGAGCAGGGTGAAGAAGCAGGAGACTTGGTCCTGCTGGGATGTCCAATCAGGGGGTTCTGTGAAGGTCCAAGTGTCTGAGGATTCAATGTGATGACCCTGAGAGGGTGAATCGTTGGATGGTTTCTGCTGCTTTCCTCCTTCAGGCAGAGGCAGAAGAGCTGCTGCATGTGTGGGTCTATGTGTGTGTGTGTAATAATTGTTCTATTGAAAGTCATTTTTTATAATCTGAAGCTTCTAAAGTTTTGTTTTTGGCCTTCTTTTAATTTCCTCTTCCCATTGTATTTATGATTTCTTTATTGTTTAGCTTTTGTTGTTGTTAGGCCAGTAAAAGGAATTTATTTGGGAAATGGGGAAAAGAACAGAGCTTTCTAAGAAATGGGAAACATGGTAATACACACCTTCAAGGCAGAGAAAGAGCATGCTCTCCATCCTGTGGTTAACTTTTAAGCTGTTAATTTTTAGACCCCCTTGCTAATGATAAGGGGATGGGCCCCAGCAGTTATTGGTTACCTCACTATTTGTGGGCCAATGGTGAGTCCTGTTTGGAATATCCAGGGCCAAGGGGAGGTCCCAGAAAGAGAAACTGGGATCTCAAGGTTACACTCAAAGTCCCAGCGAGGTCTTGCAGCCATGTTGTCTTCTGGCCATGTGTTCTGTCAGCCATGTTGTCTGTTGGCCATGGGGTCTCCTATCCATGTGGTCTACTGGCCTTGTGGTCTGCCAGCCAATTTGTGGCTCATCTTTTCCTCCATTATCCTGTACTAACCTGCCTCAACACCCCCTCAGAGAGTTCACACCCTTATTCTTAAGGCAGTACAGAGGGGTGATGATCATTCTTCTGTAGTTACTTCCTGGTAGTTAGGGCAATAGTCCCTGCCTGACAGATAGTAAACCTCTCTGGCTAGTTGACTGAGGTCAAGGAAAGGTGGGTCCTACACTGTGGTTGGAAATGACTGAAATCCCCAAATGACTGTCTTGTTTTGGAAGGTGCTGATTCTGGAAGAAATAAACTTAGCTAAGATTTTGAAGATACATGGCTCCACTAAAAGGGTGAAGAAGATGGTGGTAAGAGGGCCCAAAAAGCTATCAGCTATGACATACTGGAACATGAGAATGAGAAAATCCAAGTGCTTCCAGAGGCTGCATCCTTCCAAAGTTGGTGAGCTTCATGTTGCAGGTTTTGAATGCCATTTAGGACTATTCCAGAGTGATATATATATAAAACAGCATTTTTTTTCTTGAGAAATAGGCATGCCCCCACCCCATCTCACCCTGTGTTGCTGTTAACATTTTAAGGTTTTTTCAATTTTGCAGTACTACAGCAACAAGAGAGTTTGTTTGCTGGTTTAGGACTTTCTTCTATGCTGGTAGCTCTAGGGAGAGATTGTAATAGATAATGGGGTTTAGTATAAATTGCTGATCTGAGGTTTCCATTGTGGTGGTTATGTTTAAGACAGCTAAGAGGGAGATAAGAAGAGGCATTTCCCTTTTAGTTATTGTATAAGGGAAAACTACAGGAAATGAAAACATAAGATTTCTTAATGGTGTCTGACTTGCCTTCCCCCTAGCAATAAGTGTTTGTGCTAGAGTTAGGGGGGAACAGCTGGCTTTGACACAGACAATTCTTAGCTTTTTCTCTTGAAGAGGTATCTCAGGTCATACAATGACTGGCACTTGTACATCCCATCAGGTGCTTTTGGTGAGTTGGCACTTTCTTGGGCAGGTGGCTTCACTCAGGATAGTGCACCCAACTGGCAATCCCTTTAGCTTTAACAGTTGTGGGAGTGATCAGAACCACAGAATAAAGTCCCTTCCATTTTGGCTCTAATTGAGATTGAGGTCTGATCTCCTGCCAAGTTTTTATCAGAATCTTGTTTCCAGGTCCTGGGTGAGGAAAGGTTACATAGACCTCCTTGAAGGGACTAAGCTGAGGTGGGTCCAGCCACCTCATTTGTCTTATCCTTTCTGGTGGGAAAATGCTTAGCCCTGGCAGATGGCATGTGGGTCTGCCAGTGCTCTTCAGAGTATGAAAGGAACAGGTTTTAGAATAAGAGCTAGGAGGGAGACCTGGATTAGGTATGTCTTAAACTGGTGTGGGGTGAAGACTGTGAGAAGTCACTCACAAGTTAGTCTGATGGCTTTTTAAATTAAAAGGGCTGTTGCTCTTATATTCTCAGGCAAGGTGGCTATTCCTTTATTTTTCATGCATGTTTATTAACTACTTAGAAAATGAAGTTTACCAGGACTTTTGACATGTTCAATATCCCTCTGCATATGATCTAGAATAGAAAAGATATCACCATAATTATCAGGCATAGATCTAGATTAGGAGAGATATAGTTACAGTACTTAATACTAATCAATGCATTGCCCAAGGCATAAATTTCTTTTTGCATGGCAGTTAATAGATCTAAGCTTCAGGTTTGAAATACCACACAAGTTCTCTATCCATGGGGGCAGACTATAATGACAATTGTGTTTAAGTTCTACTTACATCATTCTGGTAATCCTTGCTCAACTTGGTATGCCCTTCACACAGCCAGCATGCTGCAGCACTGTTGACCCTGGAGAGGCTAGGAAGGTAGGCTTCAGTATTCCACTGGCCTTGTGCATAGCCCCATTCAGCACTATGAAACAGAGCCAGTCTGGAGGCAATGTCCATTGTGCATTTGGTCATATTGAACCATTTCTGGCTGCTGCAGGAGTTTGACACTGTATCATAGTCTCCATCCACTTCAGGAGCATAACCAGAGATGTAGTAGATACCTTTATTGTTTTAGGGGTTTGTGACTTACCTAGTCAATAACTCAAATGGAGAGGCAAAATGCCACCTATTGAAGGCCTGGTTTGAATGTACAAGAGAGCTTGACAATGCTGAAGTCTATCTTTTTTTATTTTTATATACTTTCTAAACACTTCCAATGCAATGTATAATACATCAAATTAACTATTTTAGTACTTTGCTTTTTACTTCTACATCTTTACCATGATGACATTAATTAACAGGTATTTTATTTTAGCAGCACAGGAAAAATTACTTTTTCAGTTATTTTTATGAAAACTGAAGATTCCCAATGGAATTAAGATTATCTTTGCTTACGACCTCTTTAACATGCAGATTGAGGTTGCCTTTCATAGGTTTCCCTGTTATGAAGTTATTTTTTATTATTACTATCAATAAGGTTTCTGATAAATGGCTTGCTGAGATTCACCATTTAAATGCTTCAGTTTACAAGATGCTTTTACAAACTTCATATAATTAACCATGACCACATAGACTAGTTACCTAACCTTAAAATAAGCTTTTTAAATTACAATTAGCAACCAATGAAATTTACCTTAACCATTTAACTTAACTTAATTTATTAAGTTAACTTAATTTATTTAAACATGAACTTACTACTTTCATCATTTTAAAGATTTAATACATATAATGCTAATTTATTTACTTGGTATTCTACAAATCAGGGAGATAACACCCAAGCTAAATAAAATTGAAACCATTAGTTTATGCAAGGAATATTCTTTTTCCTTCTTTTACAGGATGCTTAAAACCTCTTTTCTTTCATACAATTTTAAAACTGAATACTTGTAAAAGCATACTGACAGATTTTGGAATATATTACAATTGTTTAATTTGTTTTAATTATAATTTAGAAAAGATCTTTTCATAGCTTTCAAGGACTTTTCCTTTACTTGCTGTAATTTGGCAATAGAATTATTAACACCCTTATTTAAAGGCTGGCAAAAGGTTTACAGTGGGGAATTACAGGGCAACTAATTCTCACTTCCCCCTGCCTAGAAGAGTTTTAATCTATCACACCTAGCCCCTGTCTCAGATCTCTTGCAAAGAGAAGGTCCTGGGGGCTGTATAGGTCAAAGCGCTCAGGAAAATCTTTTTCCAATAATTCCTGTATTCAGATTTCTATAGGACCTTTTCATCCTGCTCAGCCTAATTTGGGCTTCATGAATATTTATTCACATGTATAAATGCATATTTGATTTTTCACTTGGAATAAAGCTCTTTTCTTTTTTTTTAATACTTTTTTATTTTTATTTTTTAAAGATACTTAGATTACATGAATGTTACATTAAAAAATATAGGGGATTCCCATATGCCCTGCTCTCTACCCCTCCCACATTTCCCCATATTAACAACATCTTTCATTAGTGTGGTTCATTTTTTACAATTGAACACATTTTAGAGTATTGCCACTAAGCATGGATTATACTTTACATTGTAATTTACACTCTTTCTTGCACAATCTAGTAAGTTATGGCAAGAATGATGGAAGCATGGGGGCCATGTCCTCACTGAACAATTGTGGGGTCTTCCTGGTCAGGGCTGCTTCCCAAGTTGCCTGGTAGCAACTAGAAGACAGAGATGCTGAGGGCTCAGGTTATGACAAGCATCCAGTGGAGATGGAGAGGCACATCACCTGCTGCCTGCTTGCCCTCTGGTTCCCCTGAGTGAGCTGCTTCCTCTCCAGGAAAGGGTGGCTGAGTACACCCCAGTCTTCCCCACAACTGGTTGTCATGCCTTAGAAGCATGGCTTTCTTTGACTGATATGGTCTACAGTCTTGTCAGTGATTGGGATGGTTTTCAGCTGAAAGAAGCTGAGTCCAAGGATGTGGACTGCAATTGTCAAAGCCATTTCTGCTTCTTCTCAGCTGTTCCTCAAGATATCCCTGCTACTCATGCAGCAAAGCCTGGTGGCCTCTTCTCTCACCTCTTCTATGACCTGCTCTGGTACAAACAAGGACATTCTTTCTGAGCTCTGCTTCTGAGAAAAAGTTTTTTTCTCCAGGCAATCAGGCAAAAGTTCACAAACCTCTTGGACCCAATCAAATTTATATTTTACAAAGATTCTAGCCAATGTTGCTGGGAGAAGTTCTTAGTGCTAAGAGGCCAATGTGCTGCTTTCCCCAGGGCATCCTTAAAAAGAAAGCAGAGGGGCCTTGGGGTGGCTGAGCATCACAGTCTGGGGAAGCCACCCGGCCAGGCACCCTATATTAGGCCCCCAATGGCCTTCTCCCTCCCTCATCATCTCTAGAGACCATGGACTTTCTCCTGTCTTAGGTTTGGGATGCCCACCCATGAAACCCAGGCAGAATCAGGTATTTTCCAGGGTTCCTAATTTTCACTAGCTCTCACCATCCCTCAGTGTCCCTCTCTGGCTGTGTCTACCTGTCCATCCTCTCTCTGTCACCACTGAGCTTATTCCCTCTGGACTATGCAGTATATTTACCCCCTCTTTCCTGAGACTCCTCTGGCCCATCTGTGTCACACCTGCCCATCCTTCAGAGGTGACATGATTAATATCCCAATATTGACCTTCAGCTCTGCCATTAATTGACCCACTGTTCACACCTTACCTGACCCTCTTCCTTCCCCTTGCCTGAAACTCTGGTCTCCCCCTACCTTACCTGCTTATCTCCCCCTACCTGACCCACTGCTCTCCTCCTACCTGACTCCCTGTGGTCCCTTTTCCTGAATCACTGCTCTTCTCTCTATTTTGGCTAACACCTCTGGCTTTATGGGGACTTGTCATCAGAGGACAGAGCCAGGGCCAATTGATGAATGGATCAGCATGGGCATCCACACTCTGTGCTAGACTGCTGCTGCCTCCCAGTTCTCAACATGCCCTGTAGGTCAGTAGGAGAAAGTTCTGGCAGGAGGTGGAAGTCCAGGTGTCCTTACAATCATCTACATCATGCTCCCTGTGGTCAGCCCTGTGGGGCAGCCTCCATGGACTCACAGGCACTGGTCCACTCACTGTTGAGTATTCAGGACTTGGAGAGAACCAGTCAGAAAGCTGGAGGCCAGGAGGGCCTGTGAGGCCAGTGACAGAGGTTCTAGTGCACACTCAGATGGATTGAGAGCATTCTCACTCGGACCACAGTTTGCCTTCTCTCTCAGGCTGCATCTCCATCCTCTTCCTGGCTGCAGGGCTCCAACCTCACTGTCATTTGCTCCAGCCTCATTTCCCAGGCTGTTTCTCTTGTCCTCTCTCTCTGAGTATCTGAAGCCCCTGCAGCACAATTGCCACCACTTCTTTCTTGTGTGGCCATTTGGGAAATTTTGCCAAATTCTTTGCAACCCCATCAGTGCAGGTTGAACAAATTCATTTGCCTGCCCATGAGGAGAATTCACTCTGGGACCCAGGAGAGGAGATTTGTGGTCCTTGCCTGAGGTGGGGTGTGGGACTGCTGTGGGCTGGCAAGGGTCTCCTACTGTGTCAAGGACTCATCTCTGTCTCTTGAGAACCTTTGGGCCTCCCCCCTCTGATTGCATGCTGCCCCCCCACACCTCCGTGCTGACATGATGGCCCTGGTGCTTCTCTCTATAGCATTTTAGCTGCACAGCCAGACCTGGTTTCATCATCCACCTGGTCAGGAGGGCCTATACTCTACAGTGGCCATCTCAAAATTCTTAATAAACTTTTACCAAGGGGCTCAGCATTGTCACTTGTGTTAAGCCCCACAAATTTTTGATTTATTGAAATTATTCTCTTTATATCAGTAATACATGATCATTTTAGAATAAATAGAAAGTGCAGGTAAGCTCAAAAGGAAAATAAAAAGGCATCTAACATTCAGTATCCCAAAAACAAACCATTTTATCCTTATGTTTTATGTCTCCTGAGTACTTTCCTTGTAGTGTTGCACAGATGAGGGAATGAGTGCACCTTTTACAGGATGCATCACACCATGCCTTCTGTTGTTTGCCTGTGTGTTTTTCCCTTCCTCAATTGTTCATATTGGCTTGTCTGTACTTAATTCATTTAATCCATAGTTTTTTAAACAACTTTATTTCAAATTCACAAAAACAAAAGAATAGAAAAATGCAGCACAAAATGTTATGGAAACATTACTCATTAAAAGTTCTTTTTAAAGTACTTTTATCTCATCTGACTCTAACTGCTGGCTCAGTTATTCCTCTTGTGTTCAGAAAGATACACAGATGAAATCAGATTAGTTAAATGACATAGTCACGGTCTCATATTAGTGAAAAAAATGACAGAAAAAATGCTTATTTTTGTGCCAACTTTGCTTTTGCTACCAATACATTAAAATGATGTTAACCATAGTCCATAAATTGCATTAGTTATATTTTCCCATTTATCACCACAGTCTTAAAACCCTGTAGAGAAACATTCCTGTGTTTATATAATTAACCACAATCCTCATCTACTTCCAAAATCATTGTTATGCATTCCGAATATTGTCTTCCAGCTGTCCTTCAAATAATGTTAATCTTCCTAGACTACTCATTTCAGCCACTATCACATCCTTAAATTAACAGTGATTGTTACATTCATTATAATGTGTTACCAAGTCCAACCATTACCATATATTTACATTTGACTTTATTAAACATTCTACATGCATCTAGCATCTTCTCCTCCTTCTCATCCCAAATTCCATCTCCCACCAACCTGCACTTCACAGTCCAACTCCAAAAGTCTACTAGTATTTAGTTCATATCTGTGAGACCATACCATATCCAACCTTGGTGCCTGGCTTATTTCACTCAACATCATAACCTCAAGTTTCCTCCATGTGTTTCCTGATTGATTTCTTCTTACAGCTGCATAATATTCCATCATACGAATATGCCACCTTTTGTTTATTGACTTCTAGTCAGAGTGTTTTAATTTCCCTGGTTGTTCAAGCGATTACGATACAATGGGTTAGCTTAAATGATGGGAATTTATTGGCCCATGGTTTTGAGGCTAGGAAAAAATTCCAAATCAAGACATCATCAAAATGATGCTTTCTTCCCAAAGACTGGCATCCTGGGGCTGTCTGCCAGTGACCGTTGGTCCTGAGCTCCTCTGCCATATGGGAATACACATGGTGGCCTCTCCTGGCTTCTCCCTTCTCTTCTGCATTCCCTTGATGTTCAGCTTCTTGCTTCCCCTGGCTTTCTTTCTGTCTGAATTTCATTCTGCTTATAAAGGCCTCCAGTAATAGGATTAAGACCCATCCTGTTTGAATTGGGACACACCTTATGTGAAGTATCCTCATCAAATGGTCCTTCTTAAAATAGGTTCACACCCACAGGAATGGACTTGGTTTTAGAACATGTTTTTCTGGGGGTACACAGCTCCAGACCACCACACAGACTCACATAGCTTGAGGGTCAGATTGGGCTCAATGGGGCTGAAAGGTACAGCAGCGATTTCCAGTGACCACATCTGCACCAAAGGTGGCAGAATGGAGGAGGTGTCTCATGGTGAGCCTGAGGAAGTGGTAGCAGAGCTGAAGAGACCAGAACTACTGTAAATGTGATCTCATATGCAGGCAGACTGCCCCAGGACCAGCATTTCTCACATGGCTGAAAGGTATGTGTTGGGGGTCCCCCAACTAGCAGCTGTGCACTTCTGGGGCTGGCCTCACTCTGTACCAGGTGAGGAAGGAGCAAGACCCCTATTCCCATTGTTTTTAATGAAGGCATTGTTTTCCACTTTATGCCTGTCCTACTACAATTTATTTAATCCTTTCTCCTTGAGTATTGGCTGATTTCCTGAGGATGGACATCCTTCCAGAGAGAGGAGTGTTAGTCTTTATGGTGGCCATAGAAAACATTCCTAAAGGAAAGTTGCTGGGTCACAGGTCATGCACATTTTTAAGGATTTATATTAAATTGCTACATCTGTCTATTCATGACACATGTGAACCTGGAGCAAACCTGGTGTTCAGTCAAGTCTTCTTTATGAGTGCAGAGTAGCACTATCCCTCCACCTAGCCCTGGCCTCTGTCACACAATGAACATGGAGCTCAGGCCTTGCTGAGGACAGGCCTGCAACATCTCACAACTCACAGGAAGACCACCAGCATTCCCTGCCTGCCTGGGGGTGACTGTAGAGGAGCTTGAATCCCTGTGGCAGATGAATTTAGGCTTTGCAGAATCTCTCCCTGGGATGGGCCCTTCCATTCAGGGACTTGGGATCTGTGGAATATGCAGGGACTTGGGGGATTACATGCAGTTGTGGCTGGAGTGACCTCCTCAGAGGGTGGGGGTGGAGCTGGGAACTCTAGGAGCCCATGTCCAGTTGGTACTATTTGTGTGGGGGTAGCTCTTGGAATGAAAGCACATCTGGCAGTTGTGAAGGGGCACAAAGTCAGATGGGAGCTCTTGCAGCCCCTGCTTCAAACCCCACAGCCTTACAGTCCCTGCAGCCACATCAATTCCTGCTGATCCTGGTAGCACTGCCTGAAGACAATGGTGAAGATGGCATGGGAATGGCTCTGGCCTCATTTGTGTGGGTGCCAGCCCTGGGCCATGCTGTAGGCCACAGTCCATGAGGTTTACAATGTTTGTGTAGGGTGTCATAGCCAGTTTAGATAGGCCCTGCATGTAGGGGCCCAGGATGTGGTGGTCCCAGTCCTGTAGACGGCCCTGTTGATTGTTTTTGGGTGTTCTCATACCCCTCCCCATATACCTCCATGTATCTTACTCCCACATAATAGGATACCTGGGCATTTTGGTTCTAACTACCATGGGAGAAGATGCCCTCACAGAACTGGGGCACAATGCCCAAATGACCTGGCTCCTGCTGCCATGCCAAGGTGTAGGACTTCCTAACCCTGTCTGCCTTTAGGTAAAGATGCACACTCTGTAGTGGTCAAGGCACAGAGTAGCATTTCTTCTCCAATCTCCAATATCCCAATTTGCCTGTTTTTGAGATGGAACCTGGGGGTCCTCAGCCCAGATGTGTGATCAGTGGTAGTCAAAGGTGAAGCTGTTTGACATCCTTGCTCTATGTAGAACTGATGATGGTGGCAGCTTGCATGCTGACCATGCACTTCACTTCCTGGCTGAGTACATGGGCATTGAAGGGCTGAACCCAGACGGCCTCTTTCACCTAGGCACCAGCTGTGGCTCCTGATACATCCATCCTCAGCCCAAACCAGGAGGCTGTATCAATTCTGACTGCCATTAAATCCTTTGGAGACCCTATCTTATCCTTGGTGCCTGGCCACCACAGCTGAGGCTATGACTGAACCCACAAAATGAGGGGCTCTCAGAGCATCTTGGCAGGTACAAAGGTACAACCTTACTGGGAAGCAGGTGATGCACACATGAGAGATGAGTGAGCAATTCACAGCTGCATCCACCACTCACTGAATTATTGGACAGTGGTCTACAACTCAGACCCACAAATTGGAGCCATGTCAGTGAGTGTGGTCAGGACCTGCCTGGCAGCTGCTTATTTCATTTTATGGTTAAATAACCTGGCATTTTATGGATGTACCACAGTATTTTTGTCCATTTACTGAATGAAGAATTTCTTGGTTTCTTCCAGTTTTTTGGCAATTATAAAAAGCTGTTATTATTCACTTGCAGGTTTTTCTCTGAATGAAGTTTTTGCCTCATTTGGGAAGGTGCCTAGGAATGTAACTGATGAATCATATGGCAAGCCTATGGTTAGTTTTTATTTTAATTGCCACACTGTTTTCTAAGTGGGTGCAACATTTTAAAAGATATTTTAAAATTTCTGTATTTTTAATTGTTATATATATTATATATAACAAAAAATCATTTTAACTATTTTAGGTGGATGATTCTTTGATATTAAATTCATTGACAATACAGTGTATCAATCACCACTATTTCCAGACTATTTCCACCATTATTGGTTTCTATCTCCATGAATTTGCTTATTCTAAGTATTTCATATAAGAGAAACTAAACAATATTTGTCATTTTATGGCTCACTTATTTCACTCAGCATATTATCTTCAGATTTCATCCATATTATGGCATGTACCAGCATGTTAAGTTTTTAAACTGAATAATATTCCATGGCACTTTTGGTTAATCCATTATTCTGTTGATTGCCATTTGTGTTGCTTCTACCATTTAGCTGTTGTGAATAATGCTTCATAATGTGAATAATGCTGCATTATGC
This sequence comes from Cabassous unicinctus, assembly GCA_029593785.1. Taxonomy (NCBI): domain Eukaryota; kingdom Metazoa; phylum Chordata; class Mammalia; order Cingulata; family Chlamyphoridae; genus Cabassous; species Cabassous unicinctus. Next base: position 14,834 of record JAQZBX010048622.1, read on the forward strand.
TCAATAACATGAATATTGGTGAACAAGAATCTACCTGAGGCCCTTCTTTCAATTCTTTTGGATAAAGACATAGGTGTCACATGTTAATTCTCTGTCTAATATTTTAGGAAATGCTAAACTGTTTTTAACAGTGGTGGTGCCATTTTACATTCCCACTAATGATGTGTGATGATTCTTATTACTCTAAACCCTGACCAACACTAGTGATTTTCAGATTTTTAAATAATATGCATCCTAGTGTTTGTGACCTGGTATCTCATTGTAGTTTTAATTTGCACTTCTCTAAAGGATAATAATGACAATGGGAATCATTTCACATGCTTATTGGTCAGTTAAGTATCATCTTTGGAGAAATGTCTGTTCAAACATTTGTCCATTTTAAAATGGGGTTGTTTGGATTTTTGATGTTGATTTGTAAGTGTCCTTTATATATTCTGAGTATTAAATGTTTATGAGATAAATGTTGTCTAAATGTTTCTCCCATTCTGTAGGTTGTCCTTTCAGTTTCTTGATAATGGCATTTGATGTACATTTTTTTTCAATTTTGATGAAGTCCCATTTATCTATTTTTTTCTTTTGTTGCTCATGCTTGTGGTATAAAATCTTAAAATCCATTGCCTACTGCAAGGCCCTGAAGGTATTTTCCTTTGTTTTCTTTTGCTTTATAGTATTATCTCTTATATTTAGGGCATGGCTCCATTTAGATTTAATTACTGGATATGGTGAGACATAGGATTCACATTCATTTTTTGCATTTGCATTTGCACTTGGCCCAGCACCACTTGTTGAAGAGACTACTCTTTCCCCATTGAATCTATTTTATTGGTCTATATGCCAGTACCACAATGATTTAATTACTGTAGCTTTGTAGTAAGTTTTTTGAATTAGAAAGTTTGTGTCCTCCAAATTTGTTCTTTTTCAAGATTGCTTTGGCTATTTGGGGCTCCTGCAGTTCCATTTGAGGATCAGCTTTTCAATGTCTCCAAAAAGCTGCTGGAATTTTGATATGGAATGCATTGAATTTGTAGATAACTTAAAGTCATATTGATATCTTAATAATATTAAGTTTTCCAATCCATGAACCTGGGATGTCTGTCCATTTATTTAGGTGTTCTTTCATTTCTTTCAGCAGCATTTTGTAGTTTTCAGTGTAAAAGTCTTTAATCTTCTTAATTAAATTTATTCCTAGGAATTGTCTTCTTATAGATGTTACTGTAAAGTGAATATTTTCCTTGATTCCCATTTCATATTGTTCATTACTTGTCTAGAGAAAGACAATTGACTTCTGTGTGTTTATCATATATTCTGCAAATTATTGATTTCATTTATTAGTACTTGTAGCTTTATTGTGTATTCCTCTGGAATCAAATTTCTTGCTCTAGTGCTAGTGTCCCCCTAGCAATATTTTGCTTGTTCTCCCCATGATCTTATTCTCTGCTGCTCTACTGGTCTTAGTTTGCAAAAAGAAATGATGCTTCCATTAAAAGGAATAATAACAATTCCATTGATATGGAAATTAAGACTACTACACAACTACTTTTGGCTTCTTGTGCATCTGAATTGACAGGAAAAGAAGGGTTTTCATCCAATCAACTAATTGGATGAGGTCCACCCACATTATTGAGAGCAATATCCTTTACTTAATGCCATCTGATATAGTTGTTAATCAAAATACAAAATACCTTCAAAACAAAATATAAGCCAGTGGTTGAACAACAATGGTACATCATAAAATATTCAAGTTGACACACAAATTAGCCATCAGAGCCCACCCTTTCTCACCTTTGCACCTATATATGTCCCTTAAATACACTTAATCACCACACAAAGAAAATAGTAAAGGCATACACACACTTTACATATAAATATTATCCAGCATACAACCAAACATGCTAAACATTTCCCCAGAAGAGAATGTAAGCCCTTGGATGATATTCACTCCTTTCCTTGGTGACAGTAACTTAAATATGATGTTATATAGTGAATTATGTACAATGCAATATAACCCAACTTGGGTTATAGGATAAGGGGAGAAGAAAGTGAATAAAATAAAGATATTTTGTTAATACACACAAACACATGCAAATATTTTTCTAACAATAAAAGGAAGAAATACTCATACCCATTACAGACATAATTTCTGCAAAATGATACATATTCATAGCTGATATTTTAACTATCTTCTTCCACTATCCATTTGATATACTCTTGGCTTGCAGCAAGCATTCCAGCTTGTTATGGAATTTTGCATGGTTAAGTGAACTGAACTTTAATTCCTGAAGGATTTGGGACCCTAGAAATCCTTCCTTTATTGGACTGTTTTAATTTTACATTTCTTTTAATCATAAATCATGGTAGTGCTAAAAGATTCCCTAAGGAATCTCCTGTATTCTTGCAATACTATTCTTTACTGCCAATGTGTATTAGTTGTCCATTCTCCAAAATAATACCTACATTCTTTGCCTATTTATTCAGAGGTATGAAGAGCCCACAGTGGCTGGGTGGCAGTCCTAATGTCAAATTCAGTGGAATCATTATTCTATCACCTACTTGAAGCACACCTTCCTTTGAAACTAAGATCTTTAGACTAGCAGAGTGTAAAGTCAAGGTGACACTAAGCAAAATTTTTGCTACTTTACAACTGGAGGTAATAATGAGTGGCACAACTCCCATTTCATTCCTTCTTTGACCTGTGAATCCAGGCTATGGGAGAGACAGCAACATATATTGAACACTGATTTAGAGCATACCCAGGCTTCTGGAGAAACACTATACCAGCCCTGGAAGGTATCTTACCTAATTGTCTCCATAAATGAGTGCTCAAAGGCCCCTCAACCATTCTTCATTCCATCTGCTTCAGGATGATTGGGAACATGGTAAGACCAGGAATTCCCCTGATCATGGTCCAGTTTCCACACTTCATTTCATATGAAGTGAATTCTTTGTTCTGAAGTGATCCTGTGTAAAATATAATGGAGAGGATGAGGTGATCAATAAATACATGGGTGATAGTTTTGTCAGAACACTGTGTACCCAGAAAGTAACTCCATATGCACAGTAAGAACAAATTCCAGTAAAAACAAGATTTTGCCCCTTCCATAAAATATTTTGGTCCAATGTAATCAATCTGCCACCAGCAAGATGGGTGATCACTTTCATCATGGTGAAATATCAGGTTCTAAATATTGATCTCTAATACTGGCAGTTTGTGCACTCAGCAGCAGTTGCAGAAAGGAAAGACTTTGTGAGTAGAGGTCATGTAACTCAGCCCATACATAATCTCCATCCCTGCCACCATGGCCTCTTTATCATAGGTCCATTGGCAATTAAAGGACAGAAATATCCACAGAAGATCTCATCCTAATCACCCCAGAGGCACCCAGAGAATGGATCATCCTAAACACTTCATTATTAAAATCTTCTTCTGGGATCACTATTTCATAAACATTCACGTGGGACACAAATATTTTCACCTTTATTCCTATTCATAAAGTTTTATCCACATACCACTCCCCAAGACCTTCTTGTCATCAATTATGTTTCTTAAAATCCCTAATCCATCTTTCCAAACCTGTGAACACAGCTTGTGAATCAATATGGAATCTTATCTCCTTCTGGTCAAAATGAACAATCAAATGTACTGTTAAAATTATGTCCATTGGAAGGAATGACCTTCACCATTGTCCTTCAGGGGTTCTCCAGAAAAGGGCTTGTGGAGTTTAACTACAGAGAATAGGTTAATAGGAAACAGAGTATAGGTTGAGAAGGGGGAACTGATGTCTGCTAAGAATATGGTGATACATGGGAAAAATACAACTAATGTATCTTACAGACTATAGTTAACAGTAATGTAATATTTTTGTAGCAAAGGCAAAGAAGGCACTATATCAGTGCTAAAGGTAAGAAATGAATATGTGGTTTAGTTTATGAGATATGAGTGTGATTAAGTAATTTTTCTTCATTTTATTCATTAACAAGGAGACCTTGGTCATGGCATTTGCCCAAACTGCCCATTTATGTGTCTTTCTGAACACTGGAGAAACAATTGAATATGCTTTTGGAAAGAAATGAGATAAATATGTCTGGACAGAATATTTTAAAGTTATGTTTCCATAATTTTTAAGCTTGCCTTTGCCTATTATTTCATTTTTGAATTTGAAATAACATTTAAAAAAAAAACTTAAAAATTGCAAAGCAGGTGTATCTCAGTGGTTGAGTACCTGTTTCACATGTACGATGTCCTGGGTTCAAACCCTGGTACCTCCTAAAAATTTCAAAAATCGAAAAGAAAAGTTCTTGTGCTGCAGCTGTAGACTTTTAAGTCATGCCTCCAATCCAGGTAGAACCATCTGTCAACCATTGCAAGTTTTCTTTTCCTCAATCTACAGGTTTTAGGTGACTCTTCATAATTCTGTAAGTGTGAACTGGAAGAGAGAAGGTGATGTGGAAGCAGTTAGGGCCATGGTCATTTAGGTGACCTCCTCATGTAACTTTTTTGGTCCTTGAATGTCTGCTTAAGGTCAATCTCATATATACCACTTCTGTTTGAAGGTGAAGTACTGCTGTGTATTCCCAACTTTATGGTTTGCTTTACTAGACACTAGTAGTTCCTGGTGAAGAGGTCACATCACATAGTGACATGGAGGCCCATGATTAAGAATTCAGCCTCCACAAAGATCCAATAAAAAGTTAAGAGCTCTCTTAAAAAGAGTAGTTATCTACAGTTGTTTGTAATCTTTTTTTTCAAAGTCCTAAAGATCTGCATTGTGATTCACCTGTAAGGGCCAGCCAGAGACTGCAAACAGCATATCTATCTGCCATTGATGGTTTAAGTGCCATTGGATCTGCAGGATCATATCATCCAAATGACAAGGGAGTTGTACAGCAACTTGAATGTGTTTCAGAAATTACTTTTGTTTTAGTTTATGTTTAAATAGCAACTTTCAGGTTACTTCACCATGAGCATGAGAAGCAAACACAAATGAGCAATATGTTGGCTACAAAATCCAAAAAGGCCCACAAGTGCTCTACCTTTTATTTGGTTGTACAAGTCAGATATAAAAATTTTTCCTTCACCTTTGAAGGGATATCTTGACATTCCCCAAGTGACTGGTTGCCTAGAAATTTCACTGATTCAGAAGATCCCAGAATTTATATCAGATTTGTTTACCATCTTCTAACAAATATCTTACCAATAACTCTAAAAAGTTGCTACTTCCTGATCATTAGATACAGTCATAATGTATAATGGACCAGTTTTATGTCATGTGGAAGGAAAAGGCCTTGATGTTTCCTGAGAACTAAATCATGATATAG
>JAQZBX010048623.1:0-20148 GCA_029593785.1 Cabassous unicinctus
AATAGTAGGTTTTGCATTTTCAATGCTTATGAATATTTGTACTTATATTTTCATCCTGTATAACAGATAAATGAATATTGCCACATTCCGTTTTTGTTTTCTGGACATATTGAACACTTCTTTTGCTTTTTCATGTATGTATATATTATTCATACCTAAAAAGTCCATTTAAAAAAAACACTTCTTCATTATAAAACTTAGTTTCTTGTTGTCTTTACTCTTCATGCTGTTCAGTAAGCAGGTTACTAGTAAGGTGACCATCTTCCATAACAGAAAAGTGAAATGAGTAGGTCAGAGATAAAAGAGAAAGATTTTCACATCCTTTCTCAACTGAAAGTATTCAGAATAGTGAAAATGATGTAGAAATACGAAAGTATGGTTAAGAGTAAAAGAATAGGATAACTAGCTCTGCAACAGAGATGTACACAAGGACACCACATGTGTCCTTGAGAATATTTTATGAATCAGAAAATAAGAAAGATTATGTTTGTAAACTAATCTATTCCTTGGATACCCTTTCATTGCATTAAATTCTGCTCAGGGGCCTTTGATTAGATTACCTGTTAAGATTGCTGTAGGGCTTTTGATTCAATCACATCAGTTTGGCATGACTTAGGTTGAGTCCCCAACCCCTTGGTGGGACTGATATAAGTGGACTCATAAGGACAAACAGAAACAGGAAGAGAGGGCTCTGTCATTTTTGATCCTGCCATGTGACAGGAAGGAGAAGGCTCAAACAGCTGAGGCCCCAGGGAGAGATAAGCCATTTGCCTGATAGCTTACAGCTGAACTTGGGAAAAGAGCAGACCAGCCAAGACTGATACAGGAAGCTGTAAGAGACAAACCCTATGCCAGCTTGCAGCTGAAATCAGGAAGAAAGCTGAGCAGTTGAGCTTGAGAGGGGAAGCCTAGAAGGGAAGGAGAAACCTGGGCAGAGACTGGCAACCATCTTGCTTCACCATGTGGCAACACACTAGGATCGATCAACAGTAGCTGATTTTAATGAAAAAGCATCTCTGATGGTGCCTTGGTTTGGACTTTCCATGGCCTTGGAACTGTAAGGCTTTCCCACAAATAAATTTTCCTTATAAAAGCCAACAGATTTCTCCTACTTTGCATGAGTGCCCATTTGGTGAACCAAAACACCACACATTAAAATATTTGCTCTGCTTGCTATCATAGATGAACAGAGAAATGTCAATACTATGTCAAATGATGTTAAGGACCAGCATTGGAAGGAATTGCCATCTATATATATTGTGCCTTGATTATTAGAACTGAATACCAAATTAGGGCTTAAATTTGAATTGCATCACACTGTCATTGCTATCAGAAATAGCTATACACATCTTCAAAGAAGAATAAATTGAAAATCTGCATCTCACAACACTTCAAAACTACTGATTTTTGCATCTAGCACTTCTCTAATAAATAAATAATGTACTGCTTTTTGTACTCCACTTTTGTCTTGCTAAAGTAATAAAGGCTAGATTTTCTCTCCTGCTTTAAACATCTAAAACATGGAACAAAATGAATGAAGCAATGATTTTAAAATCACTGCACTGCAGGCTGCTCATTACCAAGACCGCTGAGGGAATAGAAACAAAAAGGGAAAGCCCAGAAATTACCCCTGATGCTAGGATGAAGCTTCAAGGTTACAGCACTTGAAGGAGGAACCAATCAGGGTCCAAATGTCTTGCTAAGTCCATGTGACTGAAACCAAATTTCAGGTAGGCCAAGGCAGCCAACTATTGCAAGGCAGTAATCAACACTTGCTGGAGCTCACACAGGGCTGTGCATACATCATGCTGCAAGAACCTGAGTATAAAAACCTGCTAATGGGAGCAGATGTGGCTCAAGTAGTTGAGCGTCCACTTCCCACATGGGAGGTCCCGGGTTCAGTTCACAGTGCTTCCTAAACAAAAACAATAAACAACAAGCAAAAAATGAAAAAGCCAGTGGTCGAGCTTTAGTTTCCCACATATGTGTTCATGGGTTCAATCCCTGGTACCTAAAACAAACAAATAAGCAAAAAAGCCCTGTTAACATAAGGCTTCAAGTAGAGTCCTTGGAAGGACATTAGCAGTGGGGCTAAATTAACCCAAAACTATAAACTGTTTTGGACCCCTTAAAAAAATCAAAAAGCAGGCCTTGAAAGGATAAATATTTCCCAAGGAACTAAACAACTTACCAAAAAAGTCAACATTAGTTAACACACAATACAACAAAATCCAGTGCCCCACAATGAATAATTCATAATGTTTAACAAACAAAGAAAAATTAACAAGCATGCAAGGAACTGGGAAATATGATCTACAAACAGGAGAAAAAATATTTAATAGAAACAGATGCAGAAATGCCAGAGATAATGTCAGAGAATGTTAATAAATCTATTATAAATATGCTTTATGTGCATAATAAAGTAGAGGAAACATGGACAGAAGGGGAGCAATGGGAGACACAAAAACAATGTCTAAGTGAAGCTTGAGAGATGAAAAATACAAGGTTAAAGGTGAAAAAATACATTGATAGGATTAACAGCAGATTAATTACAGAAGAAAGGATAAAACTAATCCCCAGTAACCAATTTGCTTGTGATTAACCACAGCTTCATTACTACAGAAGAAAAGATACCACAGATTCAAGAAGTTCAATGAAAACCAAACAGAATAAAAATTTTAAAAAATCCCAAGGCACATCTGGATACAGTTCTGAAAAACAGTGATAAAGAGAAAAGCCTTGAATCAGGGAGAGAAAAATTTGATGCTTTCATACAGAGGAACAAATGTATGAATCAGCAAGATAAAAATTTAATGCATTCATAAAGAGGAACAAATATGAATGACAGGACACTTCCCATCTGAAACTGCATGAGAGAGAATATAATGGCACAGCATCACTAAATTACTAAAAGAAAAATCTGTCAATTTAAATTCAATAGCCATAGATAACACAAATACAAGAATGTTCTTCTATGAACTAGAATAAATGAACATCACTATCACAAGGTGGTAAGAATATGTTGATGGATGAGAAAAATACAATTAGTGTAATGTATGGACTGTAGTTAACAGCGATATTGTAATATTCTTGCATCAGTGTCAAAGAAGGTAGTATATCGACATTAAGGGTCAATAATAAAAGAGTATGGGATTTTTTTCTTTTGGATAAGGAAGATGTTCAAAGGTTTACTGGGGTAATAACTGCACAACTCTGTGATGAAATTCAGCCACTGAGCATACACTGGGATCGATTGTAAAGGCATGAGACTGTATAACAGTGAACCATGTGGTGGAAGATGGACTGTGGTTAACAGTACATATATGAGAGGGTTCTCTCAGGAACTACAACAAATGGACAATACTAATACATAGTGTTAACAATAGGGGGTGAATGGAAAAATATCCCACTTGTACACTATGGACCAGAGCTACTGGTAATAGTCTGATCATGTTCTTTAACAAATATCTATAACAAATGTTCCATAAAAATGTAAGATTTGATGGAGGGGTGATAAGTGGGATCTCTGCACATTATGCATGATTTTTTTTTTTTTTGGCTCACATCTTCTCTAATAAAAAGTTGCATTAAATTCTATAGCCTATAAAAATATCTTAAATACATAGATAAAATGAAGGATTTTTCAGACCAATAAAATCCAAGATAAATTATCACCAGCAGATCTGTACTACAAGAAATAAGTAAGGACTTCAGACAAAAGGAAAATGATGTTACTTGGAAATGAGGACCTCCATGAAAGAATAAAGAGTGCCAGAAATAATAAATATGTGTGTAAGTGTAAAAGAAACTTTTTTCATTTGTAATCCCTTGCAAAGATCATTGGCTCTAAGAAGAAAAATAATTACAATGGATTGTGTAATTTTAACATATGTAGAGTAAAATGTACATTAGTGGAGCAGAAAAACATTAGTTATTTAACTGTTACATACTCTGAAATCTCACATCTAGGCAAAAGGAAGGGATGGACAATTGCCCACCAGCTCATAAATACTTCCACCAAGAAGTACCATCAGTTTAGATCCCATATGATTGGCAAAATTAAGTCAGGAAGGTGATGAAGTGAAATCTTTCCTGGAAGGAGAGGAGAAGCAAAAATATAGGTGAACAGTGGTTACGTCTACCATAGTAATCCTTGATCTGAGGTGTTTCTCACAATCTGACAATACAGGAAGGCAACTGTGTTACTCTCACTGCTTAGAAATCAAAGCATAATATATGCTGCTGCAAGGGCAGCTGGTGGAGAAGCAGCACGGGGCTGCCAGCCTATTCTTCATGAATGGCCAAGAAGGAATTAGGGATACTGACACTGTTGGAGAACCCAAAGATCTCTGAGTTCTTAGTTCAGGTTACAGCTCTCTCAATTATAACTGGATTAACTACAGCTGTAAGGCAACATTCGGCCCCAACAATGTAGAGCTGGGCAAAACACTACAGCAGCCCACTAGTCACTGCATGCTGATCAGCAGCTTTTGGAGAAGGGTGACAGGAAGGTAGAAGAGTGTGGCACAGATGCTCCTTGGTGGGCACACCAGTCAAGATGTTGAGTGCACTGTTTGTTTGTAAACCAGCTGCAACAGCCGCAGTGGGCATCTCCAGACCACAAGATGTCATGGAAGGCCAGGACGGCTAATGAAGTCAAGGCTTAGTGGACAGAAGGTTGAGCAGTTCCAGAAAATCCAGGTTCTTTGAGTCTACCCCTTTGATCACCCTGCATAAGAAGAGGATAGTGGGTTCTTGCTCATACTGGGTGCAAGGCTAAATGTGAGATAGATTAATCTACAGTTGTTGGACAGCAGAAAAAGTAGGGATTAACATCCTAGAAGAGGTAAGGCCAGGAACCTGGAAATCATCAAAATCAGAGATGGAAGCAGAGACCACAAAGTTAACACAACTGTTAATACAACATCTTGAGTCATTGAAAAAAATGGCTGCAGGAGAAGTGATCAAAACTTTTGCACATTACGTGAACTTGAAGTGACTTCAGTTTTCAAATGAAAAATTTTAGGCACAATTATTTGCAGAGCAAACCAACAATGCATTGTCAGGTTGTGATTAAATAAATTCCTTCTGTATAATTAATAAAATATTTATGTAATAAACACATGATGCTGTGTGTCTGGTTCATTTTATGCATTTTGAAAATATTAAATCATTTGATTATCATAACAACCTGATGAGTTAACACTAATTATTGCCATTTTACAGGTTAGAAGATTGAGGCACAGAAAGGTTTCGTTACTTGTCTAATGCCATGTATCTGTTCAATCATAGAGAAAAGATTTGAACCAATCTAGTTCCAGATCCCATGTTCTGAACCATGATGCTAAAAATAAACTTAGTATTATGAAAGCCAAATCCTGAAAATGACAACTCATTCAAGAATCCTAACAGAGTGCCTGCTATCTTATTGTCACGGTGACAAGTACTAGATATATAGGGAACAAAAAAAATATTGCCTCTGCTCTCATAGCACTCAATGTCTAGTAGAAATTTTAACTTTATAACATACCTCCTTTCCCTTGGAAACCTTCCACATCACAAGGTAATTAGGGCTTAAATAAATAATATTTATAAATTCTTGGTTGATGTATAAAGACATAGTTTAGGTAACACAAAAAACAAAAATCAAAATTGTATGACAGTTTATACAGACACAAACTTTTACAAAACCAATCAGGAGTGTAATATGTAAAATTATGTGAAGTAGTATAATTCTATATCAACATTTTATGCACTATAATCACAAATTAATACACAAATTAGTTCAAAATTTCTGCCAATATGGACCTCAATTACTTTAAAAATATATATATAAAATGCATTTATTGTCTCCCACATGTGTGGGTAAGGGACCTCAATTACTGATGTTGGTAACTGTTATCCTGATTTCCAGCACAGAGTATGATATGGCATAGAGTATGTTCAATTCAGGTAAATATAGTCAATTTTAATTACCTGACAAAAAGGATTGAAATGGGAGCCTTTTAAATAAATAAAGCCACATGAATATAAAAAACTAACGTTCCGAAATTCAAATACAGTCTCTTCTATATTCATGTTCATCAAATTTCTTAAGTAACAGTTGTCAGTTAAAAGATGATAAATGTTTTCACCAGTCATTTCTGAACCTGTGTCTTCACTAGAGTGCTCTAAGTCAGTGTTTTCTGCCTTGTGGCTGTGTCTTCAGCATTACTGTTTGAAGTTATTGCTTCAGCAGGGCTGTCTGCTCTTTGCTGTGGGATTCTTCTGATTTTTACTTCTAAGAAATAGTTTACAGGCCTGCTCCCCTGCCCATGCAGGGAAGTAAGCACTATCAGTTTCTACCTTAAACAAAACATTATTGGTCTGTTCAGTTAATTTCTTACCAGAGCCTTTGCCTCCACGTTATCATTGACATAAGCCCTGTATGTCTTCATCATCTTTCTGCTTGGATTGCTTGTGATGTTTTAAGGGCCCCTCACATACACACTGCCTACCTGCCCCTCCTCATGGACACCCTGACCTTTACTGTGAAAACAGTTCTGAATAAAAATCATGCTGGGGAACAACTTGAGAGAAGAGCTCCTTTAGCTGTTCTCCCCCTGACCTCTTTCAACCATTATGTTCAGAGAAATTTCATTGCACCATCGTGGGCCCTGCTAGACAGACCCCTGCAAGAATTTACAGGATGGATTCCTGCACTTTGCTCTTTATTTATTCTCTGATTTCTCAGCAACTCCTCCTTCCATCAGCAGTTTCCTCTATGATTAAGCCTCACTCACCTGAATGCTTCATTCAGCTTTCCTGTAGCCTGCTCTGTCCACTTACATGAAGTTCCCCTAATTTCCACATACACAGATTGAACCTAACTTTAGAAGCTCTAAGAACATTCAGATTGCTAGCAAGACCTTATTTTAGAGACAAATTTAGGACACTTTTGTGCCTTAATTATGTATATAAGCAAGATCAAGCAGTTCTTCCCCAATAATTTCTTGCAAAGTGCTCAGTCAACTCTGAAACTTTTTGCTGTTGCTTCTAAAATACTGGGGCCAACTGAAAAGACAATTAGCATACTTTCTAGCTTCTATATTTCCTTGTTTTATGTTCCTTTGTGTCTTACTGATCTTCTATATGAGATCATTTTCCTTTTGCTTAAGTGTTTCTTTTTAATATTTCCTTTAGCATGCGACTGCTGATGATAATTCTTCTCAGGTTATATTTTATCTGAAAATGTCTTCTTTAAAACTTCATTCTTGAAGGATATCACCAGTTTTTCAGCTTTATAAAGGGGTAATTTTCTTTCAGCACATCTAGGTACCAATCCATTATTTTCTTTATTTTAGCAGTATGTTGTGTTATCTCATTGCCTTTCCTTGATGACTAAAGATGCCAAGCGGCTTTTCATGTGCTTCTTTGCAATGTGTATATCTCCTTGGGGGAAGTGCCTATTTAAATCTTTTGTCCATTTAAAAATAGTGGCCTGCTTGTCTTAATGCTGAGTTGTAAGTATATATGTATATATATATATATATCCACATACATGATATATATCTCCTAGATGCAAGTCCTTCATCAAATCCATAATGTCCAAATATTTTCTCCCAGTGTGTGCCTTTGCTTTCATTCTTAACAGAATCATCTGAAAAGGAAGCATTTTTAATTTTGTAGTTCATTTTACCAATTTTTTCTTTAAATGGTTTACTTTGCCTAACCAAAGGTTACAAATAGTTTTCACAATGTTTTTAGAGGTTTTGCAGTTTTTGGTCTAATGTTTAGATTAACCATCCATTTTTAGTTAATTTTAGTATAGGATGTGGGGTTGGGAAAAAGATTAATTTCTTTTGGCAGATGAATCTCTCTGGTAGATTGAATTATTTACATCAATTTAGACATATTCTTAATTTGTGCTTTCTGAGTTTGAATCGTAGTAAACAGGACCTCCTGAAAATGTTATTTTTAGTTAAGGTGTAGGGCAACTGCATGAGGGCGGACTTTAATCAAGATTACCCGAGTCCCTTATAAACAGAAGAATTTCAGATGTAGGAGGAGAGGAAGCCATGGGGAGGAGCCCAAGCCAGAAGGCATTGGAACCTGGAAGAGAAAGGATACTCGCCTTGTTATGGGAACGCAGGGAAACCCAAGGTTTGCTACTGGTCCTAGAGGAAGCAAGCCTTAGAGACTTTGAAATCATGAGCCAGTATATTCCATTGTTTGAGCCAAAATCAGTTTGTGGTATTTGTGAAAGCAGTGCAGTAAAACTAAAAATATGTCCAATTGCTCCAGCACCATTTGATGTAAAGTCTTTCTTTTCTTCATTGAATTACCTTGGTGCTTTTGCTGAAAATCAATTAACTATAAATGCAAGGGTAGATTTTTGTCATCTTATTCTTTTTCCTGGTCAACATGAATGTCTATCTTTATGGCAATAACACATTGTCTCCCTTACTGTAGCTTTATAAGTCTTGAAATCAGGCAGTGTGGGGTCTTCAACTTCATTGTTCTTTGTCAAAATTGTTTGACTGTGCTATGATGTTTGCATTTCCATATGGATTTTAGAAGCCACTCATAAATTTCTATGAAAAATCCAGGTCTGTTTTGATTCAGATTTCACTGGTTCTATAGATCTTTTGTGTGTGTGTGTGGGGGGGGGTGTTGAAATTGATGTCTTATTGAGTTTTTCTGATCCATAAGCTTTGTATCTCTTTCCATTTATTTGTATTCTTTAATTTCTCTCAGCAAGATTTAGTAGTTTATCAGTATACTGATATTGTTCAAATTTGTTTAAGTTATGCCTACTACTTCATATTTTAAACTATTTAATATGACTTCTTGAAATTTTACTTTCCAATGGTTTGTTGCCTGTATATAGAAATAGAATTGATTTTTGCTGTTTGACCTTATATCTTTTGACCTTGCTAAACTCATGTATTCCAAAAGCTTTTTTAGATTCCTTAAGATTTCCTACATAGATGATCATGTCTCCTGTGAATAAGAGTTTTGATTTGCCTTTCCAATCTCTGTGTCTTTTTACAGCATCTTCTTGCCTTGTTACAGTGGGTATGACATTTAATATAATATTGATTAGATATGGTGAAAGAAGTTAGCTTTGGCTTATTCCCATTCTCAGGGAGAAAGCAGTCTTTTTTCATTAAGTGTAATTAGTTGTGGCTGTTCTCTATTCTGCTTAGGGATATTTGGATGGAGTCTTGGAAAACTTCTCTTCCTGGTCTCTTTTGCCAGCTGATATCACTTTGCTTCTTAGGAAGAAATAAAGGAGATTGGAAAGTAAGAGATAAGAGGTGATTTACTTCTTTTCCTGTTGCTGTCCCCAGTCTCCAGCTTCATCCAGCAATCTTCCACTGTCCTCACTGCATCTTGTTAGAGGTACAGGGCATCTGACCAGTGCCCCCTCCTCTGAGATCTGATCACAGCTGCAGGAGGCCTTCCCCCAAGCTCCTAGCACAGTAGAAGGCAGGCGCTGCCCCTTCCACAGAGGTGGAGGATTAGCCCTGCAGTGTCTCTTCTCCAAGCTTCTGCATTTTGATAATCAGGCCTCTTATCTTTTTCTTTTTTCTTTTTTTTTTTCTGGCCCTAGCTCTTTGGATGGTAGCTACTTGTTGCAATTATTCTCGCTGGCTTTTGGCTTTTTGCTCTTTCAGGCTTCAAACATGTGTATCTAATTCCCAACATTGCACCCCTCTGTTTGTTTTAATGATATAAAGACAGCATCCACATAGTTTATTTCTCACAGTTCTCCTGACAAATGAACATTATTCAAGAACACACAGATAAGAAGAAACATACAAAGTGTTTTAAATGCTGCATAATGAAATCCTGCAGTATGAAAGAATACATGTGAACTCTTGCTCATTGTGCAGACTAAATTTAATCACTTGTTTAAATAGTAATAAAAATACAATCTTTTATGGATCTTGTGCAAACTACAAAAGGGGGAAATTATTACCATATATATGATTTTTATGTTGGGCAGTTTTCTTTGATGAACTGCACTGACAAATCCAAATATAGAGGCAGAAGGCTGTGTCTTTTAAAGGCATTAATGTTATGAATTAGAGACTCGACACAGTTACTACCACTGGTACTTTTCACCATAGACTGTGCATATCACATGATCATCTTATGTAACATTACATGTAAAGATACATATCTGAGAGGCACTTTTATACATTCACACACCATAGCTGGTTACAAAAGCAATGCCACAGTTGCCCCCTGCAATGCCTGGCTGTTGGTAATAAGGACAGTTCATTGTGGTTAAAAGGAATTAGATATCAACATGGTTAAGCAGCTTAGATTTACTAAAGGCCATCAAAGGCCACAGCTGGAAGAGTGTGTTCTTTTAAAGCAAACACTATCATTAGTTAAATCTTGGTCTAAAGAAGTCAGTTTCTGTGATGAAAACTTTTCACAATAAATCTGAAAGCTACTAAACTGCTTCTGTATAGACATTTTGTCTTCTCATTATAATACTTACAACCGAGTTCTCTGAAATCTTTGGAATGTATGCTCTCTTTTATGTGTGCTCCATCTCACCCATTTAAGATCACCACCTAAAAAGGCATTAAGGTGGTGGTGAGAAATCCACCAGGGAAGCCATTTGCTCACCAGGAATGTTCAGCCACTAAATAGTGATCGAAAGCTACAATGGTGCAGAGCTCTGCTTGAAAGGAACACTCAGGAATCCGTCATGCTGTGAGTGCCATTTCAGGAAAAGCAAGGAATCTTTCCCAACTGTGCACATAATTCACAATGATACCATTATTATGTGTTGAAGAGGACTAGTAAATGACAGTCTCTTCCATGTCATCTGTTTGCTGAAGAGTAGTTTGGGTCAAGGTAATTATAACCACTGCTCTGAGACACACAGTAGTCTGTCTAAGAATGTCTCTACTATAGACTTATTATTATTCTAGCAATGGAAGAACTCTTACAGTTGATATAAAGGCAGTAGCCACCAGAAGTTCTGAGGGATGGGAGAGGGAAGAATAAGTAATATGGGATCATTTTCAGAACACTGGAGTTGTCCTGCATGACATTGCAGTGGTGGATGCATGCCATTGTATATTTTGTCATAACCTACAAAATCGTGTGGGACAGAGTGTAAACTATAATGCAAACTATAATGCATGGTCAATGGCAATACTTCAATATTGTTCATCAATTGTAACAATGTACCACACTAATGAGGGATGTTGATATGAGAAAGTGTGGGCGGGGGAGGGAGTGGGGCATATGGAAATCCCCCGTATATTTTTATGTAACATTTACGTAATCTGAAGCTTCTTTAAAAATAAAAAAAAAATTAAAAACATGTCTCCGACCTATAACTAGGTTCTAATTGGTGATCCCCTTGTGAATATCTTCTTCATGCAGGCAGTCTGAACAAGAACCACAGAAATCCAAAGCCGTACATGGAGGACACCTCTGGTACTGCCATTCAATGCCCTGGGTAGGCTCTGTGCCAGTTTCCACACTGGAAGCCCACAGGTTGCACCCAGCCACTTTCAGCTCGCATCTGCTGAAGTTTCTGCTTCTTTAACCTTTAAAACTGTAATAGTTCTTTATGTTCAGGTAAATTCATTTACATAATAGGAATGACTTTCTTCATCTGTTGCCTCTTCAATAGCCAGTCATGTGGCTATGAAAACAGGTTTCATCATCTTCATCCATATACCCTGGAGGATCATGGGATGTCATGAAGGTGGAAGCTTTAAAGAGATGCTTATTAAGAGATGCTGTCATCTGCCTCTTGAAGACTTTTTTGTGTTGTGCCTGGGACTAGAAGGCCAGCTTTAGTCAGCTTTATGAAATACTTCTGTCCTTGGCTGGCAACCTGTTTTGTTGTCCTATTGCCTGTCCTTCTGCCAGCATCGAGATTCTATTTCTTCAGGAGGGTATTTCAGGAATAGATGTCTAAGCCTTTTCTGTTCCTCTACAGTCCACAGCTGATTAAACATTTCAGGTTTTGCATCATCACACAGGTGTCATCTTATCATCTGAGGATGACTGTTTGCACCTTCTGGACCATCATTCAAAGTCAACATAAGACATGAAAGGGACTCCCCATCCTTTTTAGGATCTGAAAGACTTTTTGGTCTAGCAGGTAAACCTACTTTATCAAAACCTAATTTAACTCTCCTACGATGTCTTTTACAGTTTTTAAGTTCTCTTCAGAAGTTCTCAAGGCTATTGTTATATTGGTCCCATGCAGTCTCAGGCAACTTAACAACTTTCTGTGGCTATGGAAGCCCTATATCAGTCTTCTTCTAAAGTTTTCCACAAATCCAATGGGATTTTAGTGCTTCTCTCTGGTGTCTGCCTAAACTTTCAAGATCTTAAGTTGCTTGAGGATGCTGAGCCTCAAGTACAGCAATTGTCTTTAACAATTTCTGATAACCATGGTTCTCGAGTACAATGCGGTTTTAAGCCATTGATTCTTCCATTACTATTTCCTTTCTGAATCTGCAGAGTCTCTGATCTCTTCTTTGGTGATCTTGATAGTAGTTGAGAATGAGAAGCGATTTCTTCAGGATGAGCATTGGTACCATTCCTTAAAGTTCCACCCCAAAAAGACTCATCCAAGCTGCTTTACACCACTGTTGAACTTGTAACATGAGTAGATCAGGAAACAGCCACACTATGGCAAGAACCTACAATAGGTCATCACAATCCATTCACTGGGAAACCTGTACAACCGAAGATCTATCATTGTGGGAATATCATCTCTTTTCCCTATATCTATATTCCTTATATTATGTATGGATAATAATCCAACAAAGCTTATAGGTGAAGTTACTGGTTAATGAGAGTGAAAGAGAAAAGCAAAATGGTATCATGGAAATCGTAATGGTTTCTGGGAAATGTGGGCAGATAGCTAATAGCATCTTCCACAGCCTACATTTGTACCACTCTGATGCATATTAAGATCCTCACATGATGCCATTCCACTTAGACTTTAGGATGTAGGCTAGACACCAATACCTGGAAAAACAATCACTAACAAATGTAAGATTTGTGGGATGAGCTATGGTCCCCCCTTGCACTTGATCCTTAGGCCATGAACAGAAATTGTCATTTCCCTCCTCTGTGAACCGTTCTAAATTCCCTTAACCCTCGGCCTGTCAGTTACTGGTTACTAGACTCTGTGGGTCTAAGCGCACCTGCTTGTGATGGGAAGTTCTCTTCACATAGTCATTTGATGTCCCATAACCAGTCAAGACTCAGGAGCATGACAAGAACTGTTTTCATAGTTCTATGCTGCTGATGGCACAGACATGTTCTAGAACCCAGAGGAGTCTGTGTTGCATCTACTGTTGGGGCTTTTTTAAGAGTCCACATGGCATTTTTATCTAGCACAAATACCATCAGCACCATGGAATCTCCTAGATCACACAGCTCCACATAACAAGGCCATGTGCACCTGCACCTGAACCTACTGAAGATCTCTCCATTACCCTGGGCCCTCTCAACATTGTTAGGCTTCTAAGTGCCCAGTAAATGGACCAGAGAAGTCATCTCAAATAAGACTTATGCTGCCTCCAAAATTCAAAAGGACCTATCAAGCATGGTGCATCTTAGTGATAGGAGGCACAAAATTCAATAATTTAGCCTTTTCACAGAAGGGATGTGTGACATGCCCCAGACCACTGGACCTCTAAAATCTTTGCTGGTGTAGAAAGCCTCTGAATATATGAGAGATTGTCTCACAGTACCTGGAGCACATATTTCTCACCATAAGCAACTCACTGCTTCCTCCTCCACAGGACCACTTATATGATGCTAACAGTAGAGTGAAGCAGCGCTAATTTCTGCATAATTTCCAGATGATCAAGAGCCCTTTGGACTGTTTTGTGACCAAGAACCAGAGAATTAATATAGCCCTGAAGCAAGAACGTGAATCTCTCAAGTGAATACAGAGTACTTCTGACCCTCCTTATGAATGAGTACTGAAAGTCATGCACGCACCAGATCAGTGACCACAGTTGCTAAGTAGAGCCATGTATTACAGACTAAGGGTTGAAAGTCCTCATGGAAACCACCATAAACCTCCTCAGTCCTAGTGGTGTCTGTGGCAGTCTTTAGACAAGCACCTCCTCATGAAGGTTCTCCTCAGAGCCACCATCACTGCTTTGTTCCTGAGGGTGTATATCAGGGGTTTCAGCACTGGGGTGACTGCACTGTATATGAAGGCCACCACACGGTCCTGAGTCATGGAGGAGGCTGAGGCATGACAAATGTAGGTGAAGCCCACAGGCCCATAGAAAAGGCACCCCACCACAAAGTGGGAGGCACAGGTGGACAGAGCCTTGTGGAGCACACTACAGGACAGGCTCTTGAGCAGAAGGAAGCCAATAATGTAAAAGTAGGAAAGGAGGGTCAGAAGGAAAGCTCTCATGGATATGCTGCCTGTGACAATTGAAAGAAGCCTTTGATTGAGCAGTGTGTTACCACAGGCCAGTTCCAAGAGGGGCTTAACATCACAGAAGAAGTGATTGAGTTTCTGAGAGCCACAAAAGTTCAGACAAGCAGTCAGGACTGAATGCATCAGAGCATAAAGGAAACTGCTGAGCCAGGCCACTGCTGCCAGCAGAGCACACACTTGGGGGCTCATGATAATGGAATAGTGGAGTGGGTAGCAGATGGCTGCAAAGTGGTCAAAGGCCATGATGGCCAGTAAGATGGACTCTGTGCTTCCCAGAAAGTGGAAGAAATGCAGCTGAGTGATACATCTGAGGAAAGATATGGCCTTCCGAGTGGAGAGGAGGTTTATAAGCACCTTGGGCAGGCTCACTGAAGAATAGGCAATATCCAGATAAGAAAGATTTCCTAGAAAAAAATACATAGAGGAGTGGAGCTTTGGCTCCAAGATAACAGTCACTAATATAACTCCATTTCCAACCAAGTTTATCAGGTAAATGATGAAGAAAATCATAAAGAAGAAAGGCTTCAGATCCTGAACACTGCTCAGCTTGAGTAAAAGAAATGCATTCACTGTAGTGTTCTCCATTGCTTTTGGGGAGCAAATATAACAGTAATGATGAGTTAATTTTTCTGAAATTTTAATTTTACACTGTGGGAGTTGAGTGAAGCAATGCATCATTTGAAGGAACCCAGCGGTGAGTTACAATATAAAGAAGGGTTAGGAATGGTAGAGATAAATTTGCTTACAACAAAATTAAGAAAGATTAACAACCTTGTAAATTTTGAACCAATAAAATGATAACAGACTAATAGGATCATCATATTGTGAATATATCAGATATGCATAAAAGGCACTTTTTAAAAGATGGAAAAGTAGGAAATGAGTATAACCTTATGTGTGACATTAGAATTAGGGGTGAGACAAATTTAAAACCTGCGTACAGGATAGTTGTTCAACCTGTGATGCTGGCCTGACAGGAACATGGATTTCTCCACTGCCCCACATCTCCTAGATACACAAAAGCAGCAGGCAATTCACAAATCTCCCCCAACAACCTAAAAAACTAAAAGTTGTGAATAGCAGCAAATTCCATATACTGTTTAAGTAGAAGGAGAAAAGCACCTATAATTGACACAAGGAGTCACAGGATTGCTGCTTGTGGTGGGGCTGTGGTTGTAGTTGGATAAAATTCAAAATGGTGAAGGTTTTCAAGGGTAGGAGAACTTTGAAAAACACCAAAAATGTTTCAGCCCCAGAAAGAGAGTGCCTCATAGTGAATGAGAATTTCTCTAGGGAGGGAGGAAAAAGAACAAGGCACTGCACAGGTACTGAGAGAGAAAGAGAGAAGAGGCATGGCAAATGTAAGGAGAACAAAGAAAGCACTGCTGTTTGTAAAAGAAATTAATCATCACTGTATCAACAAAGAGGGACCCCTTGATCTGAGGAATTGGTAAAGCTTTCCAGACGCTTCCCCACGCATACGACTAATATTCCTCTGCTAATAATTCATCTAGACTATCGTAGCTCAATGTAAGCATCCAATAAAATAGCTTCAAAAGCTGACAGAAATAAAGAAGAAATAGTCAAACCCACAATTGTAATGAGAACTTTTAACATATCTCTCTCAGCAGCTTTTAGAAGAATCAGTCAAAAAGTCAGTAAATATTTACAAAATCTGGACAACACAATCTACAAATTTGACATTTGTATATTTTTTATATTTCACATATATAGGACACTGAACTCACTGAGAAAAGAATTTACATTATTTTCAGTGCACATTGAACATTTACAAAATCAAGTATATGCTGACTTTTACAAAAAACTTCCAAAATCTTCAAAAATATTGAGCCATTCAAAGAATGTTCTTTGACCAGAATGGAATTACAAAACAATAACAAAAATAAATCTAAAAACCTACAAAATGTTTGAGATTAAGGGTTACATATCTCAATAGTTCATGGGTAAAAGGAGAAATCAAAGAAGAAATTAGAGGAGGCTGATTTGGGATTCTCCATCTCCAGCCTCCCTGGGGATAAAGCCACCTTTCCTTCCTAGCCTGCTTCCATGTGTCTGTCTACTTTGCCCCGCAGAGCAAACAAACCCACCCCGGCCCTTCTTCATTTTGCCACGCAAGGTGGAGAGGCGTCCTTCTGATAACTCTGCAGGTGGGGCACCCCTGGACCCCAAGGTAGGACGTCTGGCAACCCTGGCTCTGCAGCTGCCGGAGACTCCAAGTGTCAGATGGGAGTCTCTTGCCTCAGGCATTCAGGATCCCTGAAAGCAGCTGGCTACGAAGGAAGCCAGGTTCTTCTCTGTGTGTTGTATGCTTGTGTTATTCTCATCCTCAGCAGCATATTAGTTCCTGCCAAAGCTATAAGCAGCATTTTGCCATGCTTGGTTTTTAGGCTTGAAAGGAACTGGAAAGGGGGCAGCCCTGGTGTGAGGAAGTGTTGATGAGCTTGGTGGCTTAGGCTTTGGTTTCTCTCCTTGTTTAACTAGATTGAGAAATAACCAGAGCTCAGAAGTGAAGAGAAAAGCAATCTGCTGGGTTGCACCATTGAATATTGGGAACAATATGGGTATGAACCTATGACTAAAAAGAGAATGATTTAAGCAAAAAAATAAGATAAAAAAAGAAAAACATAACAACAACAAAAAAGAGAATGATTCACCTTTGTAAGGAAGTCTGGACTCAACATGCTTAAAGGGGGATGTGCCATTGAATAAGAGAGCAGTGTGGTTAGAAGAAGAAGGAGAAGGAGAAGGAGAAATTAGAAAATATTTTGAACTGAATAATAATATAGATGACATATCAAATCTTTTGGCATGCAGCTAAAGCTGTCAACAGAGGAAAATTGTTGGTCTTTAATATGTTAGAAAAGATGAGATGTTGAAAATCAATAACTGAAGAAACTTGTATTTCATGAAAACTCAATGAATAAATAAATCAATAAAACCAACAACTCAAATGTAAATCTCCTTACTAACTTAAATTCCACAATGTAACTTTATAGCCACTCCCTCACATATGCCCTCAAATCCACTAACCAATTCATGCTTCATGTCCTCACCTGGCAAAACTCAAACCACTTTCTACTTATTCCTCTGTATCTTCACAGTGAAAAATGCATGCACTCATTTGTTCAGCTCTAAATCATGAATACTCAACTCCAGTGTGGCCTTGAAGGTGCCAAGCAATCACATACTCCCTTTTCCCCTTTCTTCACAAACCTCGAACTGCTCTTTGCAGTCTTCTTTCTGAGTTAATGACTTGGTTTCCTCCTTACTGAAATAGTAGAGGCAGTCAGAAAAGAACTTCTACAATTCTCCTTCCAATATCTATACACATTTTGTAATGGTACCCATAGACTCTGCCTTCACTGTGTTTGCAATAGTTTAATCCTTGCTACTCCTGATGAGTGTCTCCAACACTTATGTCTGTGCCCTATTCCTCTCATTTACCCAAGAACATTGCTCCAATCATTCTTTCCTCCCCCTCTTACATTATGAATTGTCTCCTCTGCTATTTGTCTACACCTCCTGTTTGTGATTCTTCACCTTCCAGTCTCTCTTAATTCTTTACTAACTGGGTTTTCCCTTTAACTGTCCACTAAAACTTCTTTTATAAAAACCAACAATAACACTCACAATGTCAAATCAAAAGATGAACGCTCAGCTCTCATTTTACTTGACCTTTAAAAACCATATAACAGGATCTGTCACTCCCTCTACCTTGAGATGCTTTCACCACTCAATTTCCAGGACATCATTGGCTCCTCTTTTTCCTCCTGTCTCACCAGCTCCTCCTTCCATTTTTTTTGCTCATTTCTCTTTATCTACACATGTCTTAATGATGGAGTTCCACAGGATTCAATTTTATATTTCTTCTCTTTTTTCTCTTTGCTGCTCCCTTCCCTTGGTTATCTCCATGAATCTAATGACTTCTCATACATCTATTCTCTGAAGACTCCTAAATTTTTATTAATAGTTGGAGCCTCCTTCTTGAATTCCTGAATGTCTAACAACCTACTCAATACATCACTAGAATGTATATTAAGCATACAACCTGAAACTGATATTTTGCACAAACCTCATGGATTCTAATCTATCTGCTAAATGACAAGTCCATCCTCTCAAGCCAAATACCAAAATTCATGCCTGATCCCGCTCATTCTCTCACAAATTTCCATTGGCAAATTCTGTTAGCTCTGCCTCAACATGTGCAGAATCTAACCATTTCTTACTATCTCTTCTACTGGTCTTGTCCAAGCCAAACTTATTGGAATTATTGGAATAATTTTATTTCTGTCCTTTTCCAACTAACACTATTCTTATGACAGCATCCAGGATGAATCTGTGAAATGTATATTCAGTACTCTGAGTAATCAAATGGCTGTCATCTTATCCAGAGTAACCATAGTCAATACAGTAGCCTACATGATCCTGTGATCAGGGCCCCTATTTGCTTTCTGCATCTACTTCTACTGTGGCCCTTGACTGCTCAATCACACCAATCTCTATGTTGTTCGTAGAACCCA
This sequence comes from Cabassous unicinctus, assembly GCA_029593785.1. Taxonomy (NCBI): domain Eukaryota; kingdom Metazoa; phylum Chordata; class Mammalia; order Cingulata; family Chlamyphoridae; genus Cabassous; species Cabassous unicinctus. Next base: position 18,985 of record JAQZBX010048623.1, read on the forward strand.
TTAATCTCACTCCATCTCAAGATCTGTGCACCACTCTCCACTCTGCCTGGAACACACTTCTGTTTAGCTAGCTTCTACATCTCTTTCAGCTCTTTTCCCTAAGGCCACCTCCTCAGTGTGGACTCCTTATTTCTCTGTATTAAATTACAAAGAAAACTCTAAAAGGCACCCTAACATCCTTCCCTGCTGTTTTGTTATCAGTAGTACCTATTTTAAACTGGTATATGTGGTTTTGCTAAACTTATTTTATTTTTTCTCCCTCTTAAATGTAATCTCCAGAAAGGAGATTGTCTGCTTTATTCAATACTGCACTCCTTGCACTTGAAACAGTGCCTGGCACATAGTAGGTGCTCTGTATATATTATTAAATTAGCTAATTGTTTGCTGTCACCTGTTAAATGCTTGTCAACTCTGAAAACTACCCTCATGAAGTGCGATTTGTCATTTTTAAGCACCCCAATCTATAATCTAGATGCTAAACTCACAAAGGACTCCCACACATTTATCAGAGTGCATGGTAGCAGAGAAAGTGAGCAATGTTATTTGTAGATTAAGTAAATGGTTTTTAGTCATACAAGGCGAACTGCTTTAGCAGTTCATTTTAGGCATGGGTGGGTCCTAATGTCCCTAATGATTCTTAATAATCTATCAGCATCAGTAAGTTGTATTTAAATTTTAACTAATTATATGATTGGTCTTGGAAAACATAAGGCTAAGAGTTTCATTGCATGGAAGTGGATAGAGAGGAAATTTTCTAAATGGAGTTGTTGATAGTGGGGGTAGAAGATTAAACTCATGAGTCATAAACATATTTGAAAGACTTTATAAATTGGGCATACACTGAGAAGTAGTGATGTATGTGGAACTAAGTCACTATAGAACTGCAGTTCTGAAATGTTTTCTTTCTCTCTTCTGCATAATAGAACCATGTATTTTCCACTAAATAACACTGCAAAGTAATGTAATTCTTTCACATTACTTGCTATCTAAGATGTTATCTAGTGCTCAAAATGAACCTGACACTTTTAGGAGTACTGATTTTGGCATGCATTTAAAGGTTATTCCTCTCATTTCCTTCGTACCTTAATCTCTCTCTCTCTATCTCTCTCTCTCTCCATCCCTCCCTTCCTCTCTCTCTCTCTCACACACACACACACACACATC
>JAQZBX010048624.1:0-20149 GCA_029593785.1 Cabassous unicinctus
TTTTTTTTTTTTTTCCGAGTATCAATGAAAATTCTTTTAGCTTCCTTTATTCCAAATTTTTGTTTTGGCAAGCTTTATTATAGCTTGTTAAGCAATTTGAGGGCATTCATTAATGGTTAAAAAAAAGTAGATAGATAGCTAGATATAAATTTCTGAAAAATCTAAGAGACAATGCACAAATAAATTGAAAGCCAGGTGATTAAAAATTACTGTAATTATATTAGTCATTTTTTGTTGCTTGAACTATTGTAGGAGTAATCTGATACTTATAATTCTATTTTATTAAGATTTATAAATTCTGGGTAATTTATGTGCCCATCCCTGCTGGTTAAAATTAGGGAAAAGTAAGTATCCTGAAATAGTTGTACTAGTTGTTTCCATTACATCTTGCTTGGCTCAAGAGATGGGAAATTTTATAGTAAAGATTAAGTTAGCAAAGAATTATAGGACTATAAAAATAACTGAAAATCAGAAACTTAAAAAGGGAATACAGTTATAGGCTGCCAATGTAATGTGTAGAATGTACATTTGGCATCTGCAACCATCTAGAAAATAGCAAGAGATGAGGATAAAACTAAAAGAAAACCTCTCAAGAAGCCCACATAGAAAACTCGTCAACATATTAAATCTCCTGTGCTAATTCCAATTAGAAGCCACACTCTTATTTACTCATGATTCTAATGTGATCTGTTTCCCATCCTGCAGAAAAAATAGAAGTAATAAATATGAAGTAAAGATGTCTGTTGGAGAGGCATTAAATTAAGTAGAAAAATGGTGAGCTGGACATTGATGGGCAGAGGAAGTAGGACTACTCTACACCAGTCTAGACAGTAAGAGTTCTTGAGATTAAAAGGGGTTAAACCCAAAGTTATACCTATGTAGTACCAGATGTGGGATCTGAAAGACAACATTTTATGAGACTTAGGTTCATCCTGGACTTGACCACTTACTGGTGATGTGGTTTCATGGGGAATAAGAGATTTATGCATGCTAATGATCTGTCCATAAAATGATGACACTAATGCTGCATTTCATTGATTCTAAGGAGCACATCTGTCTACATTCTAACATCTCTGAGATAGAAACATGTCTTACACTTGATAACATCTTGCCATTGTCGTGAGCCTGGCAGCTTTTGTGACATAGCTGTCTTTGACTACCTGTGTACACACTTGGTTCATGCTGACAGGACTGGATAACTGCAACGCATCAATGATTCAGTCAACAACATAAGGAAGAAACATGTGTGCTGGTTGTTGTATGAAACCATCTGTATTAGTCTGCCAAAGGGGTGCTGATGCAAGTACCAGAAAGCTTTTAGCTTTTATAATGGGGACTTATTTGGGGGTAAAAGCTTACAGTTCCAAAGCCAAATCAAGGCATCAGCAGAGATGCTTTCTCACCAAAGTCAGCTACTTTTGGTCCCCATGTGTTGCCATGTGGTGAAGCAAGATGGCTGCTGATCTCTGTGAGGTTTTAGCCTTCTGCTCTGGGCTTCCTCTCTCAGTCTCAGCTGCTCTGTTTTCTTGCTGATTTCAGCTGAAAGCTAGCATAGTTCTTGTCCCTTAGGGCTTCCTCTCTCTCCTGGCATAGGGTGTGTCTTCCCAATTTCGGTTGTAAGCTATCAGGCAAAATGGCTCCTCTCTCCTCAGAGCCTCAGCTGTTTGAGCCTTCTCCTCTCTGTCACATGGCAGGATCAAAAGTGACAGAGTTCTCTCTTCCTGTGTTTCTATCCGTGTGAGTCCTTTTATATCAGACCCATCAAGGGGACAGGGATTCAACCTGAGTCATGGCTTACTGACATGGTAGAATCAAAAAGCCCTAAGAGCTATCTTAACAGGTAATCTAATCAAAAGCCCCTCAAATGAAATTAATACAATCAAAGGGTTATCACACCCAGAAGAATAGATCAGTTTACAAACATAATCTTTCTCTTTTTGGGATTCATAAAATAATCTCAAACTGCCACACTACCTATTGACATCTTCTTGTAAGAACAAAAAAGTACCAGCAACAAAGCTTGAAGAATAGGTGTTGGTGGTTTGGAAGAAAATTTTTGAGGCAGAGGGGACACTCCTTTAAGAAATGCTCCATCATCTGTGTTCCTGCTTGCACAGAGGATGCATAAGGTGCAAAAACAGGGATACTGATGGTGCTGAATTGAAAAGTGATTCAGCCAAGTCTGACTTATTACAAGGATAATTGAAGCAATATTTTAACCAATTTATTTCACGTCTACTATTCTTTATAGATATGCACAAGAGTGATATAAAATACAAATTTATGTCTAAATAAGTCTAAAAGAATACTTTGAATAAAAATCATAAGCAATGAATTATTGGGTTGGTTTAATTGGCAACACTTTTTATTCTTTCTTAGTGGCACATGACATAGTGTTATCTTACAATCAATGGCATCTTGTATTTAATGAAATTCAGTATTTGAGAGAGTTGAGGAGATTCCAAGTAAAGAAAAAAAGGGTTGCAGGACTGGAAAACAATGGAAAGAAACATTTTGGACAATTACAACCCAAAAAGTCAGTTGAGGGAAAAGCCAGAAAAGATATAAACAGATAAAATTGGGGAAGAAGTAGTACAGTGTAGAGGCAATATACACCTCAGAAACATCTGAGGACATCATCTCATTAGAGCAAAAGTGATGCTAACTGCAGCCCTAAATAAGGTTTAATAACCTAGGTGCATTTATAATCTATTCTGGAAATATTTTCAGAAAGAAAATGGCTAGAATTTTAAGTATTTGATGTGTAAGACAACAGGCATCAGACTATTCTGCTGGCTTCAAATCTTGACTTTACTTTTTATCAACAGTGTGAACCTGCACAAGTTATTTGACTTTTCTGAGCCCTTCTTTCTTCATCTGTTAATAATACTTCTTATTACAATTCTAAGAAAATTAAGGGTGTGCATATATGTAAACGTTGTTCCTAAAACATCATAAGGATGAATATATTATTTTTACCTAGGAAATTTATTTATAAGAAATTCCCACTTTCTCAGGATGTTAGCTAAAGAGTGTATTAGTCAGGGTTCTCTAGAGAAACAGAACCAATAGGATATATAAAAATAGAGAGACAGTGATGAAGAGATTTATCTTGTGGAGGCTGGCAAGTCTGAGTTTCATAGGACAGGCTGGAGGCTTGAAATTCCTTAGACCCAAACTCAGAAAGGAGTGGAAGTTGTAGTCTTGAGGCAGAATTCCAACTGATTGGATGGGACCCACCCACTTTATTGAGGGCCATCTCCTTTACTTGAAGTTGATTGATTGCAAATGCCAATCCCATCTACGAATATCTCCACTGGACAACAAGGCTAGTGTTTGATTGAACAAGTGGAGACTATAATCTAGCCAAGTTGACACACAAAATTAACCATCACAGACTGTGGTTAACAGGACAAATATGAGAACATTTTCTCCTGAACGATAGCAAATACCTAATATAATATAGGGTGTTAATAATTGGGTGGGTTGAAGGAAAAATATATCAAATATAAGATATGGGCTATAGTTAGTGGTAACATTTTGATGTTTGTAACAAATGTTTACAACAATGCAAGGTGTTTGTGGAGGGGAGATGTATGGGAGCCTTGTATGATGATATGCATGTTTGTTTTGTAATTTCACAAATTTTACTCTACACTTATTGTTTATGTATGTTCATGTAAGAATGATATACTTCAATACTATTGAAGTATATCATTCTTACATGAAGTCAAAAGTTTATTGATTTCTATTTTGTCTTTCTCTTGGTGAGCTCTGATTTAAATACACTTCTGAGAAGTTTGTGTAAAGCTTTCCCCTAAAGCCCTGGAAAGAAGCCATTCGTGGGCTGTTGTTTCATCAAGAATAGAAATGGCACAAAACCTTTTTCTAAAATGCTACCCTTCCAGTCTGCACAGGTCAGAGCCAAGTAGGGGGATGAGTTTCTTGAAGCCAGTGACAGTTTTCCCTGTAGCTGTTAACCCTGGTTAGGAGAAAATTATTTGGATCTTCCTGTAAAAATATTGAAACAAGAGTAACTTGCAATCAAGGCAGGAGTAGTTGATAGAAGTATCAAGTATCTCAATTCTCCTATAACAGGGATTGGGGGGTGAACAAGTAAGGGAGTGAGGAAGGGAGGAAGATGTGCTGCCATGATTAAACGGGGAACTCTCTGAACATGCATATCACCTGGGCCAACCCTTTCACCTTTCCCTCCAACACTTCCTGGGAAGGTGAACCATGCATATGTCTTACTAAGAAAAAAAAAAAAAGTGACTCTTATGTGGATCATCCCACCTTGGTTAAGAGACACAGATAATTCAGGGAGATCAAACATTGGTCCCAGACTATGCAAACGGAGCATTCCAAAACCAACCCCTTGATACACAGGCACTTTTCCAACTCTCATTTTATAAACAGATAAAATGATTTAATAAGATTATGTAGTTTATCCATGGCAGGTTTGTATCAAAGCTTACCATCAGCCTAAATTTCCTTTTTGTGAGTGAAGACACAGTTATACAGTGTATGGATAGTATTTGTTAATAAAAGTAATCTCAAGAAAAAATCTTGAACTGTGGCTTCAAATCTGATTTTTTAAATCAATATTGCCAGAAGCTCTCAAAGACCAGGAGGCAGAATGGTATGTGTGTGTGCTTGTGTAAATGGGCTCTAAACTTAGGTACATCTGTACATTCAAGCGTACAGAAACACCTGAAGATCACAGTTCTATCCTGGCCTTTATTTATATTGTCATGTGCCTTGCCGAATTGCTGACATTAAAAATAAAATATGTTGGCATACACATTTGCAGAATCTATCATGGAAAGCAGGACACTATGTTTCTTTTCAGGGATTCCATATGAAAGGTAATGCAATATTTAATAAATCATAATGGGTAGTGTTTACATTTTGGAAATTGTATATAGAAAGATCTTTAATTCCTAGTATAATTTCCCTGGTGAAATCTAGACTTCATTTATAATTATCACATCATATAAATATATGCTATTTTGCAATATGTTTTTTAACAATAATATATCTTTACTATTGTACCATGTCAGCATGTGTATTAGTCAGGGTTCTCTCGGGAAACAGAATCAACAGGAGATATCTGTCAATAATATGAGATTTTAAAAGAGTCTCTCACGCAACTGTGGGGATGCACAAGTCCAGGTTCCGCAGGCAGGCTGCAAGCCAGGGGCTCCAATGAAAGTCCAACGAAGGGTCGTTGATGAGTTTCTGGGAGAAGTTGCCTGTCCAACGGCGAGCTGGGAAATTCTCTCTGAATGTTGAAATCACTTCCCCTTTTAAGGCATTCAACTGATTGGATAAAAGTGCCACCCATTGATGATGTAATCTTCCTGATTGATGCAAATGTAATCAGCCATCCACGCAGTAAACTCACTGGTGATTGAAGTTCATAAATGCTCTTGTATTACAATTAGCCCAGTGCTTGCTGGAACATACACCTGGATACAATTACCTGGCTGAGTTGACACATTAGCCTAACCATCACAGCATGTATAGCTTTACTTAAGCCCTTTAATAGCTGCTTCATGTTCCATTACATGGATATGCCATAATTTATCCAACCAATCTTTTATTAATGGATATAAAAGTTTATTCCAACTCTTTATGATTACAAAGAATGTCACAATCAACAATTTTATAACTTCAGCTTTGTACACATTGTTTAATTTTTCCTTAGGGTAAATTCATAGATATGAAATAGTTATAACTTTTGTGGATCAAAGGCTATAAAAAAGTGAAAAGACAATCTGCTGAATGGGAGAAAATTTTGGAAACCATATTGCTGATAATAGTTTAATATTCAAAATATATAAGGAACACCTACAATTCAACAACAAAAAGACAAACAACTCAATTAAAAAATGGGCAAAGGACTTAAATATATATTTCTCCAAAGAAGGCATACAAATGGCCAATAAGAACATGAAAAATGTTCAACATCAGTACTAAGCCCACAACGAGATACTATTTCACACCAACTAGAATAACTACTATTTTTTAAAAAAACATAAAATAACAAGTGCTGACAAGGATGTGGAGAAGTAGGAACACTCATTCATTGTTAGTGGGAATGTAAAATGGTGCAGCCGCTGTGGAAAACAGTTTGACTGTTCCTCAGAAAGGTAAACATAGAATTACCATAGGACCTGGCAAACCCACTTCTAGGTTTATACACAAAAGAATTGAAAGTAGGGACTTGAACAAATATTTGCACACTGATGCTCATAGTGGCATTATTCACAATGGTGAAAAAGTGGAAGTAACTCAAGTGTCCATCAACAGATGAATGGAAAAACAAAATGTGGTTCATACATACAATAGAATATTATTCACCTATAAAAAGGAATGGGGTTCTGATACATGATACAACACGGATGAACTTTGAAAACATCATATTGAGTGAAATATCAGACACAGATGGACAAATATTATATGATTTCACATATATAAATAATTAAGATATAAAAATTAGTAGAGTCAGAAACTAGAATACAGGTTACCAGAGGTCAGAGTCTGGGCAAGGAATGGTGAGTTAATGCTTAATTGGTACAGAATTTCTGTTTGGGATGATGGAAAACTTTTGATAATGGCCGGTAGTGATAGTAGCACAGTATTGTGAATGCAGTTAACACCACTGATTGTATGCTTGAAAGTGACTAAAAGGATTAATTTTAGGTTGCATGTATGTTACCAGAATAGAACTGTACAACACAGAGAGCGAACTCTAATGTGAAATGTGGACTATAGTTAATAATATAGTTATTATAATATTTTTTCATCAACTATAATAAAGGAACCACACTATTGCAAAATGTTATTAATAGGGAAAACTGTGTGTGGGGGGGACAGTTAATGGGAACTGTACTTTCTGCATGATTTTTCTGTAAACTCCCAATGGCCTTAAAAAAATGAAAAACTTAAAAAATAAAACAAAATACAAAACAAGACAGAAAAATTGGAAGATACAGAAAAATTTTCCTTTAGTAGGTCATATAAACTTTTGCCTGCTTAACACTATATTGTGGAAGTAGAAAAGATTTCAGAGATTGAGCTTAGTTAAAACATTTTAAGTGAAAATAGATTTAGTATTGACACCTTTGTTGAATTTAAATATGAAGTTGAAATTGTTCTCCATTAGATAAGTAGGGCATGGTTAGATGTTTCTCACTGGGATGTGTGATGGTTAGGCTAATGTGTCTACTCAACCAGGTAATGGTGCCCAGTTGTTTGGTCGAGCAAGCACTGGGCTAACTGTAATACAAGGACACTTCATGGACTTTAATCACCAGTGAGTTGATTGCATAGATGGCTGGTTACATGTATAAATCAACCAAGGAGATTGCCGTCAGCAATGAGTTATGTCTCATCCAATCAGTTGAAGGACTTAAAAGGGGAAGTGATTTCAGCATTCAGAGACAGAATTCCCATCTCTACTCCAGATAACCAGTGGCTCCTCTGGAACTCATCAAGGACCTTCATCGGAGCTCTTTGTTTGTAGCCTGCCCTACTAAATTTGGACTTGTGCATCCCCATGGTCATGTGAAACAATTTTATAAAATCTCATACTATTTACAGATATCTCCTGTCAGTTCTGTTTTCCTAGAGAACCCTGACTAATACAGCTTGGTATTGGGAGTGGTTCTTGAGAAACAATCTTAAAAATGGGATTTCTCTATTTGTTCTAGGATTTTTGCAATTGGCTCTCTACTCTGATTGGATTCAAGGGCACTAAAGACTCTCTTTCCAATAATCAAGAGGCCACTGACAGTCCCTCCCTTCCTTCTTCCCTTCCTCCTTTCCTCCCTCCTTTCCTTCCTTCCTTCTTTCCTTCCTCCCTCCTTCCCTTCCTTCCTTCCCTCTTATTCAGAAAACCTCAGATCCCCCCAGGTCTAATTTTCACCATTCCACCCTGTTCAAAAACAAATAGTGTTTCTGGCAAATCTAAATGCAAACAAGATTCAAAGCCTCCATCTTCTACAATATTAGAGCTCTTGTTTGCCCACTCTCATCAACCCTGGTTAATAATTAGTAGAGTAGTGGTTAGGAGTGCAGCTGCAAATCAGACTGCCTGGGTTCACATCCTGGCTCCACCACTTGCTGTGGAGTGAAGGTGTATGCATTGTTTAATCTTTCTCTACTAGGTTTCCCCATCAGAAATGTGCAAGGATAATACTACAACTACTTCAAAGAATTGCTGTCAACACCTATGCTTGACACATAGAAACTTCCATTATTATTATTGTTCTTTTTGGTAGCTGCATAGTGTGCTAGCTGAACAGAAAATAACGCTTCCCAGAATTCCTTTCCCTGCAAAGCATGAGTTGGGCTCAGTCACACAAGAAAGCTGCATACAGTTTGGGAGGAGAAAGTGAAGTAGCTGCCCAGTTTGGATCTGGTGCTGTTGCAGCTCCCGCGTTCCGTGGCCTGCAGTCTCTTTTTGTTGAGCAGGGCAGCAGCCCATCCCGCAGCCCCTCCAGTCCCTGCTGCGCTGGCTCTTGGGCCTGGTGCCAAGGGGCATGTTTAGGTTGATAAGAAAGTGCCTAATGCTTCTTCTGGTCACCCCATCATCGAAGTTAGAAGTTGGAAGCTGTGAAACACTGACACTGGTTCTGAGGTTCCAGTGAGAGACGTGGGTTCCAGCTTATCCTTATGTTTTGCCATTTTTCTTTACTGTCACATCCATCTTCCTTGCAGGTCTGTCAGCAACCAATTCAGACCCAGTAACAGATTCAGGGGCAACAGGCTTACTCTGTTTAATAAGCTCGCACAATTGCCTAAGATCCAATCCCTGTGACAAGTTCGGTATAACGCTCATAGGTTCTGCTTCTGTGATCCAACCCTGTTACATTGTTCTCATAATTTTTACCCTCTTGATGATAAAAAATCCCATACTCAAGACATGTTTTTGTTTTAATGTGTTCTCTATTATTAGAAACTCCAAATATCTTTTGGAGTATTCATTTTGGGTTTGCATACCTTCCTCTATAATGTGTTTGTATTCTTTGCCCAATTTTAGATTGGATTATTCCTTTTCTATTGCTTTGTAGGAGGGCATTATAAATTAAAGATATTAAAACTTTCTCTTTAAATGTGTTGTTTTTTCATTTAACTTTGTTGATAATTTTTTTTTGTCATGCAGAGTTAAGTTTTTTTTGTAATTAAATCTGTCAAATTATTTTACTTTATAAAATTCTGGGCTTGGTATTGTGCCTCCCCAATAAAAGAAGAGAACAATACCTATGTAAATTTTAATTTGGAGAAAATTCATCACTACGTTGATGATGTGTGATTTATACTATAGTATGAACTCATTATTTGGTCAAATATTTTGATTATTATATGTATTACTGGATGGATTTTTCTCACAATGAATACATGTAGTCCTGTAAATGACATGAAAACCACATAAGAATTGTGATCTCAACAAAATTAGAATAGCAGGAATAGTGAGCAGCAAAAAAATGCTGGAAAAAAATGAATTCTTTGTATTATATAGACTCAAGTTTGGAAAGGAAAACGAAGATCATATAATCTAACTTTACAGTCAAAGAAGGAAACTTTTCTCTGGTTTTCTTGACAGCCGATTCTAACTTAATTAAAAATTCCTTAGTAATTTCTGTTAGTTATAGTTTTGTTATCTGAAGCTCTAGAAAATATGTCTAATTTGTTCCCTTCCACAAAATGGCTTTTAAATCTTTGAAGATGGTTTTAATGGCCTTGTTAAGTTATACCTTTCCCAGTTCTTCATTCATATTCATTGTTAATTTATTCAACAACTACTTTGTGAGCACCTATTGTATGCCAGGTAATAGTCTATGTGTTGGGGATATTTTAGTGAAAAATACAGACCCATCCTCATGGAATTTACATTCAAGTAGTTAAGAATTCCTCATATTACATAATTTTTATACTCTTTATCACCACATTGAGACTTTTACATTTATCAATTTTCTCTAAATGCTTTGCAACAAGCACAACAAGATAGATATATGGTCCAGCTAGCATAGCTGTGGTGATGAGTCATATGCTCTTTGTTCATCTACAAACATTTTTCCAATGGCAGCAATTAAATTCAAGTAATTTAATATAGTAGCAAGGTGGACTGAAATTTTAAGCAGCAACATGAAAAACATTGTTGTCTGAGTATACTCCATATTGTGTTAGGAGTTTGCCTAGGAAGAGAATTTGAGATCAAAAGTCATAACACCAGGGGAGTGGTTGGACTGCAGAACTTTGTGGACTACATTTTAGCCAATGAGTTTGTAACAGAATCTACTCCATATTCCTGCTAGGGCTGAATTGCATATTGCATTGCACATTTTTCTTAGCTTCTCTTTATCCATTTGTGATATTGAAAATCAGTTATTCAGAATGTGTTAAAATGAGAGGGTCATTGGATAAGAATTTAGATGCCCACGTCCTGTCTCTGAAGAGGAAAATAGAGGGCAGTTAACCAAAATGGGCAGTTCACTGACTTAGGCAACAGCCTTTTTGTAATAAGAAACTTATCTGGGAAACAAATGAAAGCTCTCACACTTCCATATAGATTTATGAAATGCTGTTAGTATCTGCTCGTATTTCTACAGAAATGCTGTAAAATAGAGCAGGAAGCACTTAGTATTCCATCGAGAGACTGTTTTCCATCTCTTGAGCCAGTAACTTCTTTGAATTTCTTATGAAGCAAGCAAAATTTTTTGCCTCTATAAAACTCAATAGGTTTCCTATGGATGTATTCAACAATGCTCTTATAGTTTCCTAGGCTGCTCCAAGCAAATACTGTGACATGGGTTGGCTTAAACAATGGGAAGTTATTTGCTTACAATTTTGAGACCCATGAAGATGTCCAAATCAAGGCATCATCAAGGTAATGCCTTCTTCCTATAGATCCGCTGTGGGTAATCTTTGGCTCCTCTGCCACATGACAAAACAACATGGCAGTGTCTGCTGGTTTCTCCTTTCTCTTCCAGGTTTTGTTGATTTCAGCTTCTTGTTCCATGGCTTTCTCTCTCCTTGTCTGAATCTCATTCTCTTATAAAGGACTCCATTAAGAGGATTAAGACCCATTCAGACTGATGTAGCCTCATCAAAAGGTCCTTCTTACAATGGGTCCATACTCACAGAAAGGAGTAAATTTAAGAACATGTTTTTCTGGGATACATACAGCTTCAAATCACCACAAATGCAGTTTTATAAATGTCCATGCCACACATTTTGTATGTTGGGTTCCAAAATAGTTTAAAATGTCCTGAAACCATTATGTTTGTTTTGAAAGGAATAGAATTGCACATTCTCTACTAATAGAGTTATTGTAAGAATATATTAGTACCTTTTCATATTTTTTAAACTATTTAAGAATATGACATTAGAATGATCATTTTAGTATTCTCTCCCTTTTTATATTATTGTTGTGAAATTATAATGTTCAATTTTGAATAAATTTTATATTTTGAATTTAAATTGTCAATTTTTATTGTTTGCCTTGCTTAAAAAGATAACTATTTTCACTCATTCACTCATTCACTCATTCATTCATTCATTCATTTAATGATTACTTATTTAACACTTATGTGCCCAGAAAAGTTTTAGGCACAATGGATGCAATGGAAGCTTCCAACTAAGGGTGTGGCTGATTATTTTATTAGGGGCAGTCCAATATCTTTCAAAGATTTTTAAGATAAAGCAGTTGGAAATGGAAATTGCTAAAGTAGGAAATGTATGTTTAAATACCAGTCATATAATCCTGTTTTTAAACAACCATGATGCTTACTGCAAGACCAAATCATTCTTTTTGAAAACTTGTCAGCTGCTTTTCAAATATTCTTTTCATTTTTACTTTATCCAAACCAATGTTTAAATATAATTTGAGTTTAAGGTTGAATTTTAAAATTCAGTCTTTATCTTTTTTTCTTTTCTAAAGTTCTGTGATTTCTTTTTGCATATTTCTATCTCCAAACTGAGAAATGTATTCCATGTATTATTTATTGAGCTCGTAATATTTACCAGGCACTGATTTAAATATTTTGCTTTCCTGAGTGCATGGGTAGCAGGTGGACAGGTTAAGATCTGGGGTTGTGTAGCGAAGCAGGGTGTGATGTTGACGGTGGCAAATTAAGAGCTTGTGGTCCATCTCCTGGGCAATGTTAGAGCTCGAAAGGGCTTAAGCAGGGGATTAACATGATTAGAACTGTGGTTTAGAAAGATCACTTTTGGCTGCCATGCAAAGAATAGATTGGAAAGAAATTTAAAGTAGAGAGAGTAGTTAGGAAGCTGTTATAATAATTCAGGCAAAAATGATGGTGTCTAGACAAGGAAGAGGCAGCTTGTAGATGATAATGAAATTCACAGGTCTTCTCATCAAAGAATATATGTAGGATCAGGAAGAAAGAGCGTTTGAAATTCTTAGGAAAAAATAGCTGCTGAGAACTAGTTGAGGAAGAGAACCCACAAAGGGGACTAGAAGGAGAGCCAGAGAAGTAGGGGAAGCCCAGAACTAAATGTTACACTGGATCACTTATGCATCTGGGAAGAAAAATGATTTGATGTTTGCTTTAGGTGAAAATAAAGCAGTGGTTCACTTTTTAAAACAAAGCAAAGGTATAATATCCAATAAGTCACCACTGTTACCTGGGTGATTATCAATATGTTGATAGTTATTGTGGGAAAGGGAATTGTAGCAAACCTCCCTGATGTGAGAGTCTCTAAGAGCTTTCTTGGGATTTGATAGCTCAGCCTATGAGTAATCTATCAGCATCACCACACTGTTTCAGTATGCAGTGATGATAAATGCGGAACACAGGGTAGTGCTAGAAGCTTTCTGTAATTAATTACCACCCTACTGCCATTTCAGACATTTATTAACAGCATTTAGATTTGGGATAACATTCTATTATAGTCCATTTAAGTAGGAGATTTCTAAATTCCATAGTTGTTTTCATTAGCTGCCAAATAAAGAGAAATATAGCCATATGCTCTGTGTAAGTCAAAAAAGCCAGGAGACTTCTGCCCTCCCAAATGTTCACTTAATTTTAGGAAATAACAACAACAAAATTTAAAAAGGACCACTTTTCATTCATTCAGACCTATGCTTCAAAGAAATATATTTTAAGACTCAGAGATCTTTTACAGTTTTTCCATGCATGTCCTCCCAATAGATAAATTCTGATTGTGGAGGACAAGGAGACTTTGTCCTTCCCTTTCCACCCTTTCAACTTTTGTCTAATAGAAGTGAATCAGCCTTGCCATAATGGAACAATAGCAATACTATTGATTGATGAAGTTTGCTTTGCATATCTAGGTCGGTCAGGGACCTCAAATACATGACACCCAAATTTACAATGGTACTCTAGTTAGAAAAGCCAAAAAGATGCACTTACTGCAAAAGCAAGCAAGATAAAGGATTCTCACAAGCCTAAGTTAAAAAGTGAAGTTGTTTTTTTTTTTTTGTTTGTTAAATAATATTAGGCTATCTCCTGGAATCATAATGGGGGGGGGGATAATGAAGAGTTGGGAAGTGCATTACCACCCACCCCGGTATGGGTGCCCACAGACTTTATCTGGACAACTGCCATTAAACAGCTGCAGTTCTAACAATGTCCTGCTTCCTGGTCCCTTTATTCCAATTAGCATGGTCCTCAGAAAGAAAAAAAATGAATCTGATTAGCTCAATTCATGTCAAATGTCCCTTGCTGGGCCAGTCAGCTAAGGCAAGGGTGCATGGTGAAGTAATAGAGGCAGGACTACTAGATGTCCAGCCCTGAATGCAAGGGACCATTCTCCGAGAAAGAAGAATCACTGTGAGCTAACAATCTTCTGCCACAAAGAACAAGAGCCATGGGAAATTCCAACAGACAAACAGTAGTTAAGTTGCTAAATTCATGCTTCATACTTTATTGACCATACTACTAGCATCTGCCTTTTCATCTATATTGCCAGTGGTGGAATTTTTTGTATTGAAGACTCTTTGCATTGGCTTATTACACTTCTGCCGAGGGTAGTGAGCTAGTTACATTTCAGAATAATTCAAGTGGCAAATCTATTTAAAAACAGATTCAAGAAGCAAAAGAACTAATTTAACTGAGAAGAATAAATAAAAATCTCAGAATATATCAAATGGAAAAAATTTGAAAGACTGTAGAAACACTATGGGTTAAGAATGATTGAATGATTGTTTAGTGCTAAGAAGACCCTTGAAGCATTTTGGAGTGGATTCTTACTTCCCTCTTATCATGCTAAATGTTTTTAGTAGCAATTATGCAACCTGACATTATAACTATATTTTTTTGCATATTTGTTTATTGTCATCCTAACTCACTAACATTTAAGCTCTATTGCAGTAGACTCTTCTGGATAGTGCCATATTCCCTGGCATATAGTAGGCACTAAATAAATGTTTGTTAGATTTAATGGCTGAATGAAACATTAAACTCTGCTACTTTGTACTAAAGAACAAATAAAAATAATGTGTGGAGACAGAGCTGAAAATAACTTTGGGAGTTATTTCAATTTCCTCATTTTTCAGCTGAAAAATGGAAGCCTTTGTAAATGTACACATGGCCTAGGAGACTACAGGAAAAGATACAAACATATTTCCTTTAAGAATATAAGTGTGTTATGTTAATGTCAAGTGAGTCATAAAACAACTATTTCTTGGCAAGAAAATTATAGAACTATTACTCCTCTGGTTTCAACTCCACACCAAGTACAACCATACTCCCTACCTCCTTGAAGTACTGAGCTGTAGATGCAACATAGATATAAAATGTTTATTTTGAACAATTAAAATTTGGAGCATCCAAAGTATAGTCCACAAAGGTTTGAAATATATAATATCAAAATATTAAATATACTCATAAAGATGTATCTGCCTAGGGTATTTTTCAATCCAACAATATGTGAAGCTTCCAGAAAATGAAGACATGATGTCATGAACACAGAAATTTCATTTTCTGATAATGAGGAAATTGTACATTTTAGGTATAATCATGAAAGTGAGTTAGAATAGTTGGGAGATCTTGGCCATGTCAGAGTCCATTATGATGATGATGTATATTACAGTATAATTTTAAAAACATAAAATTATGAATATAATTTTATAAAATATAAAATGAGCATATATCAAAGGTTTTTTTGAGTTATTAATTAATGAGGGGATCAGTAAGATGTAATGAAATATTAATTTGACAAAGGAGTATTAGTTTCCTGGGTTAGATACAAAACAGGACAATAAACTTTTGGAGTTATTTGTTCCAACAGAAAGAAACTTGTATTAGTTTCCTATGGCTTCTCTAACAGATTACCACAAACTTAGGAACTTAAAAGAATAAAAATGTGTTCTCATACAATTCTGGAAATCAGAAGTCAGAAATGAATCATACAGTACTAAAATCATTTTGTCAGCGGGACTGGTTCCAAAGGAGCATACATTCCTTGCCTCTTCCAACGTCTAGAGCAGGTGTTCTTAACCTTTTTTGTTCCACAGACCGCTTTGTCAGTCAGGTGAAAACCATGGACTCCTTACTAAGACCACACTATACTGTGTATTATTTAACAAATACCTCACACCCGCACCAACCCGTCCCCACAAGAATAATGTTTTTTGAATTTCAATTCAAGCTCACGGACCCTTTGTTAAGAACCCTTGGTCTAGAGGCTTTTGACATTCCTTGGTTTGGGGCCACATCACTCCAGTCTTGGTTTTTATCATCACATGGCTTTCTCCTAATTCCGACCCTTCTGCCACCTCTTATAAGGACCATATAAATTTACTGTGGCTGCACCACAGAAATTTATTCCCTCACACTTCTGGAGGCCAGACATCAGAAATCAGTTTCACTGACACAAAATCAAGGTGTTGGCAGGGCTGTGCTCCTTCCAGAGGCTCTAGGGGAAAATCTCTTCCTTGTCTCCTCTGGTGCCTGCCAGCATTCCTTGTCTTGTGGCTGCATCACTCCACTCTCTGCATCCTTGGTCACATTGTTGCCTCCTGTGTACACATGCCTTCTGTGTGTACACATCTCCTTCTGATTCTCTCTTGAAAGGACAGTTATGAGTAGATTTAGGTCCCATCCGGATAATGCAGGATGATGGCTTGATGTCAGGATCCTTAACTTAATCACATCTGCAAAGAACCTTTTTCCTCATAAGGCAAAATTTCCATGATTCAGGAATTAGGACCTATTATCTTTGAGTGGCCATTACTAGTCTACTACAAGGCGCCTTGTGATTACATTGGGCCCACGTGGGTAATCCAGAATTACCTCCCTACCTCAATCATATCTGCCAAGTCCCTTTTACCATGTACAGTAACATATTCATAGGCTCTGGGGATCAGGACATGGACATCCTTGTAGGGACATTGTTCCATACACCCCTCATCTCTGTTGGACAAAAATCTACAAGTTAAACTCTTCCTCTCTACTGAGTTGTAAATGGCCCAGCCAATAGAAAGCCAAGCCCAGGACTGCCCTGAATCAGAGTTTCAGATAATTTCAGATAAATTTCCAAAACCATGGGAATTCCTGTTATATTTGTGGGCAGCGGGGGGAGTAGTTCTATGAAGGCAAAGATCTTGAGAGCAACAGAAATGAGAGATGCGTTATTGGAGGGTACAGCTATCACCTGGAAAAAGAGCTTCAGCACTAATTGACTAAATCACTTGTTAGTAAAAATTACTAAGGTCTTATGGTTTTGCTGAGGTGGTTATATTAATATGGCTGCCTTTGTTTTACTCCAACTTCAAGAGAAATGGTAAATGAGCAAAAGCATGGGCAATTCTCATACAACCCCATCTCCCACACCATCTGAAGAGTAATCAGCAAATCAAAAAGAGTGTACTTATATTGGCTCAAAATCATAAAAGGAGTAAATCATAGAAGATATTTTAAGGGTATTTTTTATTTTTGAAAGACTCTTTCAAAAAACAGTAAAAAAAAGAGAAAAAGCAAAAGGAAAATACAAACATAAATGGTTGTGATATAAAACTCCACCATTAATTAAAGGGTTGGGGCAAAATTGGGCAATTATTTTGGAAAATTGTTATTAAATTTCTATAGTGTTTAACTGTATTTGTGACCTGACTTAGAGTGTCAGCCTTGATTTATATTATTGTTTATTATAAAAGTATTATATTTAGAACATGAGCCATTTGTAAGATGGAACTACTCTGTATTTGCACTCAAAAATTTTAAATTTAAGTGAATATAAAAACGGACATTTATAGTGAGATTTTATATATAGATAATAGCAATAAAAACCTCATGGGTCAGCCATATATACAATTATATTTTATGCATGTTGTCTGTTTGTTGCATTCATTGTTAAAGCCATTCTTGTGGATATTGCTACGTTGCAGCCATTTATTTATTAATAATTTTCAGCTGCTGTTCTAGTGGACCCTGGTCTGAGCTTTATAGCTTTCTCTGATCCTGCTGCAAGTGAGAGATAAGCAACTACACAGGTTGGATCAAGTACAACACAAGTTAATGCAACTAGTCTCTTTCTTTTTAGGATCTTCCACAATTCAAAATGCAGGAGAGAGAGCCCACCCTTTTTATGTGCTGCTGCAGCTCCTGCTGATGGCCTCTGAATTTCAGACACCTCAAATCCCACTAAGGTTTGTAGCTTGTTAGCAATGCAAATGTTCTGGGAGCCATGTAGTAAGTAAACAGAGCCCTGGGTTTGCAGGCATTTCTCGGTTTCAGCTCATGAATATTTAATCCTATTGAGTACTTGGAAAAAATGTAAAAGCATCACTAAAAATCCAATTTTAACAATTATGGCTTTTTGTACATTCTTGTTCTGAAAGTCTTTGAATTTATCATATTGGATAGCTAAGAAGGGAAAATAGATTTAAAGTCTGTTACTGGAAATTACCTGGGAATTTCTAGGGGGTGATGAACAATCAATGTAATTGCCTTTATTTTTCTGTGGAAACAGGATCCTCTTGTGTCTGGAACTGGAGGTAAGTTCCCTAATGTTCTTATTTTATTCCCAAAGCTCTGGTAGTGATTGTAATAGACTTTGTTATAAACAGACTAAATGCCATCTCTTTTAATCAGCATAATTTTGTTTCTTGCTCATGAGAATCTTACAAATCTATTCGTCAGAATTACCAAAATGGTGGACACATAATAGTAGGTATATTTTACCTTTAATTGGAGGAGTGGGAAGTAAACTGTTTTCCCTTTCTCACCTCCAAAATATCACTGAGGAAAGGATTGTGGGAAGATGGTGGAGTAGGGAGTTCCAGGACTCAGTCCTTTTATCAGAACAACTATTAAATAAGCAGAAACTGTCTGAACTATTTGAAACTCCAGAGGCAAGAAGAACACTATAGAATCCAGGGAAGATCAGGAGGAAGAGGCTGATAAATTATAGTGAAGCCCAGTAAGTTGCTCTCTCCATGGAGTGGCTACCAGCACCCATCCCCCATTCTCATTGCAGGCTGCCATGGGGTCCAGCTCATGGCTAACTTTTGGGTGACAGAAAGGGACATAAAAATTCTCTTACCAAAGATAAGGCTGTTCACTGATTAGCTTTTGCTTAATATGTTCTTAAATTGGTTCATTACTGTGGGTGTGAACCTATTGAAGGTGGGACCCTTTGATTAGATTATATTCAGTTAAGGATCATCTGATCAGAATACTTCAGTAAGGCATAGCTCAGTGTGGCTTTTAATCCTCTTATTAGAGTCCTTTTAAATGGGATGGATACAGAGAGACAGAGCAGAGAAAATAGACCCAGGAGTACAGAGAGGAACCCACAGAAGCTGAGAGAGAATGCTATGAGAACAAGAAACTGAAATTAATGGAACATGGGAGAGAGAAAGCCACAGAAGGAGCAGCCAAAAGCAGAAAGCAACAGAGCTCAGAAGAGAAGGCAGAGACTGGCAGATACCACCATGTGCCTGATTAACCACAGCTGCAACTGGGGAAGAAAACACCTCCTGATGATG
Source organism: Cabassous unicinctus (assembly GCA_029593785.1). Lineage (NCBI taxonomy): Eukaryota > Metazoa > Chordata > Mammalia > Cingulata > Chlamyphoridae > Cabassous > Cabassous unicinctus. Next base: position 18,986 of record JAQZBX010048624.1, read on the forward strand.
CCTTGATTTGGACACTTTGATGGCCTCAGAACTGTAAGCTCATAAGTTGATAAATCCCCATTGTAAAAGTCAACCCATTTCTGGTATATTGCCCTTGCAGCTTTTAGCAAACTAAAACAATCAATGGCTTCAGACCATAGGGAAGGGAAGGGGGGTAGCTCTTAAGGCAACCATTGTTTCAACCTGCCTGGACAAAGACAGTGGCCACCATTGTTTCAAACTACCCTGGACAAGGTAGGCAGTGGTGGAGAATTAAGAACATTGTACTCTCTCAGGCTGCAGGAAAGTTAGTTGAAGACCTACATTTGCTAGTCAGACCAAGAAACCTCAGTTTTGGGGAGCCATGCAAGAAGTTCTTGGTGCCTTTCCTGATTATAAGTTAGTCTGTGCCCCTTTGTGGGCCCCTGGCCCTGTTTCAGCTGAGAAAGAGTGATTTTGGAAAGTCTTCTCTGGTGTGTTCTTCCTCCCAGAATTTGCTCTCCAGGCAAAAGCAGCATGAGACAATAAAGGGAGTATAAGAAACTATAAAGGCAAAAAATCTGGAGCAAAGGCTTGCCAGCTTCAAACACCTGGGAGAGGGAGGTCTGTCTCCTGGGAAACAAAAGCGACAACCAATCTCTTATAATCAGGAGGACTCTAAAACAACTAACAAGCATCTTGTCCAAGACGAGATGAAGGCCCAGAAAAACAGGGAAAACCCCGCTGCGTCCACCTTGGGAAGAACCTTCCTGATAGGAGAGCTGAAACTCAAGAAAATCTCTTTCTTATTATCAGCTAGTCACAAAATCAAGAAACATATATCTCAGGGAATAAATCCCAATGTTAACATTAAAATATTAAAATGTAAGTGTGCATTAAAACATGCAAATCAAACAAAGGAACAGAAAAGGATGGCCCACCCACAGGAAGTGGATAAAAAAACCCAGAAAACAGTAACAAAGAATACGAGAATGTGGACATACCAAACAAAGCCTTTTAAAAAATGATCTTAAAAATGCTCAAGGAAATGAAGGAAAATACAGATAAAGAACAAAAGCAGGTAATCTAAGCACCTTTAAAAATATATATATATATATAAAATAACATTTATGTAAGAAAATGCACATATATGCATATGTATTTATATATCATTTTACAAATATTGGCATGTACTGTGAAAAATCT